>JAVQJS010005619.1:0-32302 GCA_036024795.1 Galaxias rostratus | reverse complement strand
ATGGACTGGCGATCTGTCCAGGGTGTACCCCGCCTCTCGCCCGAAGTCAGCTGGGATAGGCTCCAGCCCCCCCGTGACCCTGCATAGGATAAGCGGTTCTGATAATGGATGGATGGATGGATGAATTTAAAAGTTGCTCAGACTACCTTTAGACCAGATAAGATATATAAATGTAAGGAACACTTTAAAAACACATCCGGTCTCAATGGGAAAAAAATCATGCTGGATGTCTATACTGATATAGACTGGGTAAAGTGTTAAATACTAAAGGATGCCACATTGTTTGATGGAAATTAAAATATTCAACCCCTCCCCCCCCCAAAAAAAATCAAAGTGAAAGAAAGGATGCGGCTGGCTACTCCGTTTTGTTGAAATTCCAGGGTCTCTGTTGGGTATTGGCTCATGCTGCTTATAGTGACAAATGCAAAACTAGTGAAAAACAATCTGAAAAGATGAGGGAAAAAAATGGCAGTAGCCTCACCTAGAAAACCTCTCCAGTTTTGGGGGTCGTCACATTGTTGACCCTCTAGGGCACTTGTTAATTTCATGTTTTATTTGTCAAGTGCACAGTATAGTACAAGATCATTCTGAGCAAAGAAATTCTAACGACATGGCAGGCGGAAACTACGTAGAACAGAGCCAAAATATCCATACCAGAAATATAAATAATTTAAAAAGTCACTAAGATATACATCATATGTACAGATGGGGGATATGGACAGTGAGAATTAGAGAACAAAATATTTTAAATATATTAAGTGCAGGAGTGTTGATGAATATGTGCATAGGATTGTGATGTGAGGATGCTCATTGAACGCACATAGGGGAGTGAGCATACATATGAGAGTCGTGTGATCAATGTGATTCCTGAGGTTAATGTTACTGGTTGAGAAGCCTGATGGCCTGGGGAAAAAAACTGTTTGTGAGTCTGGTCGTCCGAGCCTGGATGCTCCGGTAGCGTCTACCAGATGGCAGCAGCAAGAACAGATCATAGCCTAGGTGGCTGCAGTCTTTTATGATTTTCTGTGCTTTCCTAAGGCATCGTGTGTGGAAGATGCCTTGCACAGAGGGGAGGTGGCAGCCAATGATTCGCTCCGCTGTCTTCACCACCCACTGGAGGGCTTTGCGGTCAGCAGCTGTGCAACTGCCGTACCAGGCAGTAATGCAACCTGTGAGGATGATCTCAATGGTGCACCTGTAAAAGTTGATGAGGGTTGATGCCAAACTTCTTGAGTCTCCTCGGGAAGTATAGGCGTTCTTGGCCAATTTTCACTGCTGCGACAGATTGCCTGGACCAGGTGAGGTCATCATTTATGACCACACAGAGGAACTTGAAGCAGGAGACTTCCTTATATATATAATATAATTAATAAATCCTTTTAGTATATTGAAGTAGTGTCCTAAAGACAAATGTAGGTTTTATTGTCACTACCATCTTATATGGGATCTCTCCCATGAATTATAGGAAGGTCTATATCTTCTAGATAGCAAACAGTCTACCCTTCAGAAATGATATTTACACACACACAAAAAAAAGCCTCACAAAAATGATCTTTTAAAAATAATTTAATATAAACACATTAGAAATTCAACATACAAAAGAGCAGTTGAAGAAATTATTCTTGGCTCCTTGAGAATACTAATTTTTACAAAATAAAATAAAATTCCACATTACAACAATAAACTACCCAGTAGCAGTACTATCCTTGACCAGTGATGCGTTTAAAGGGCCTTCCCCATTGGTCGCCTGGCAGAGGATATTCACAAACTTCAGCAGTCTTTGTGGCAGTCTCAAAAATACATGGGACAAGGAACGGCCAAATAGAATACTTTAGGCAGCCATTTACACATGGCTTGTAGTTTACTTAAGTTTTTTTGGATCACTTAAAATAAAATGGTGAAATAAATGAGTCAATTTCTTTCCTTGGAAGACACGGGAACAATACCATACAATACTTGTAGCGTTACTATAGGGGGAAAACATCCTTTAAAACACTCAGACGTCAAACATCACAATGGGATGTCATAGTCCTTCAAAGCCTCAACCCCCGGGGAAGAGGGGAAAAATAAAAGCCAAATGAAAAATGGGACAGCACAAAAAAGGGGGAACATACAAATGAAAAATAGGGAAAAGCAAGAATTTCCACTTAGCAGGATCTATACTTACGTACATGATGCAAGGTGATACAAGTGGCCCAGACAGCTGGACATTCGAAGGAGTTCAATCCGTGATGAGCGTCCTAGCTTTCTGCTGCCCCTCCCCCCTCCTCCCCCCCGCTTGCCAGCGAGAGCAGCGCTGTGGAGCAGCAACTTACCCGGTCAGCCGCTCTCTGGCTAACCTAGGCAGTGGCCCTTTGTGATAGTCTGGTCTGATTGCAGCTAGATAAGAAAATCTCTATTGCTTAGGTTATTTTCCTTTCTCTCAAGAGAGGAAGAGGGGATGTGGGGAGGGGGGAGAGGGGGCACACCAAGGGTGCAGTGGGTGTCAGTGATCCTCGCCCTCCTTTTTGCATGAGCCTAAAGTTAAGGGCTCACTTAGACTCACGCCCACCTCTTGACACTTGTCTATGAGTTTCCTCAGTTTATCAGTTTTACCTCCCTCCGCCGCTTCAAACAGCAGACGCTGGAAATGAAGAGGGGTGGGGGGGGGGCAAGGTGGGAAGGGAACCAGGTGAGCATGCGTGCAGAGTTGGTTGAGTTGTGTGTGCGTGTGGGTGTGTGTATTTCCATATGTGTATTGTGAAAAGACTGCGGGGGGAGTTAATTACATCTTTCCATAGGGTGGCACACAGTGGTAGCTTTTGCAGGGCCTGCTGAGAGAGGAGTCGCACCTACAAAACGAACAAGGAAAGAAAAAAAAAACAAAAAAAAAAAGAAAAGAAAAGAAACACCGAACGCGGGAGCAGCATGTCAGTTTGGCAGAGGACAAAGACAAACCGGGTAAGAGCACGGAATGAATGTCAGAGGTCAAGTCTAACGGTACGTTCATCTACAACACCCACGGGACAGAAACAAGGTCCAGGCATTTCACTGTGTCACCACTGGTATGAAGCTTAACTTTCATACATTACACTTGTTTTTGTGAATAGTGAAACAAAAAGCCTGTAGAGGGGAAAAATAGATTCAGCAAGATGATATTGTTGTCAGAGAACTGGACACATGCGGGCATGTAAAGCCAAGTGAGCACACAGACGAGACAAAAGCGACGACACAGAATGAAGCTGGATGGAGGCGTTTGGCACACGGCCACAATCGTGCCCTGCTCCAGTTCCAACGGGGAAACCAAGATGTCTGCATGTCACCCCCCCCCCCCCCCTCCCCACCATCACCACTTATGGCCTGACCCCGTCTCCAACCACTCACCTCCGGGTGCTCCTTCACCTCCTTTTCCACCGCGATGGCTCTGTCAAGAAGCACAGCACATGAGGAGGTCAGCGTGCGTGCCTCCAGGCACAGCGGCCTCGGCACGGGGGCCGGCCACAGGGCTGTGCGTTTCACCGAGGGTCCAGTGAATAGCTTAACCATAACTGGCGCCGCATACACCAGAGACAATTACAGGCACAAAAAAAAAAGAAGATATTTCTGGTGAGAACATTCAGTTACAGGTAAGAGTGGGGGGAACTCACATTTTCCAGCTGGACAGACAGTTTGGAACGCTACTGCTCAATAATCTGGCCTGGAATTTGAGATGCTCAATGTTTCCATCCTGCCACTCCTGCTGCATCAACCTGCACGACAACAAATCGAGACTAGTCGTCTGTCTGGATAGTACAACGTCGTCTTCATCAACCTAGGAGCCACCAACCCAGTGGGAACAGTTAGCTAGCAGCACCTTCATACGTAGCAGACAAGAACAGCCAGAATCACTCAGAGACGCTTCACCTTCGTTTGGAAATAACAAACAGGAAGCCCAAGACGCATACGAGGCAAACTGGAGGCTTCTGTGAAACAGTACCTTAGATAACCTATTGAGGTGAAATTCATTCTCAACCGCCTTGCCAACTACAGGAGTCTCGATGCAAGCCACTGCTCGACCGGAACACAATGCCGTTTTATTGGTCGAGCGGCGACTCCATTTTGTGTTTGCCTTCCCTGGGACATGGAAGTGGACCTGACATGAATGTTTTGGTGTGTCGTGCAACGCGGGGGTGTACCTCAGGGCTAGCTCGATGTTGTTGGGCATGGAGTATCTCAGCCGCTCCAGGACCAGGCTGTGCTGGGATGGAGGAAGGATGCTCAAGTAGTAACACACCACCTGGCAGAAAAGGAGTTTAAAGTTCACCAACACACACAAACAAACGCCTACGGAGTCGCGCGGGCAAAGCGGAGTTCAAGGTTAAGTGACAATGTAAAAAAGTCTAAATGGCTGTCGACGGTAAAACGTCCAGCTGACTGCAGTGTTTACAGAAAATGCTCGGGCGGTGCTCCAGGCAGCGACAGAGAGTCCATTGGCTTCACCTTGTTGTGGAAGCGGAAGCAGCTCCAGTACTGAGCCGAGCTGAACGGCACCTCAAGCCTGGACGGGACCGTCGCCAGGCAACGCCGCACCAGATCTGTAAACATCCGCAGCTCGCGGCTTTTGCCGCCTCCCCCGATGAGGTTACTGCTGGTGAATAGGAGGTAACTGTGGAGAGAGGGAACACGGGGAGTCAAAGGGTTAATGGCTCTGGAGTGGTCAACCACAGAACCAAATACCTGCCTGTTGATAACATTAGTGAGTAACCACTGATCACAAAGTACAACAAACCAAACCGATGTCTTCCAAGGACATGATAACGTCAATCCGTGTCCGTTACTGACAGATTCTATTCAATTTGGTGAAGCTATGCCCGTGTGAGACTTACTCCATCCAGAGTTTGTGAAGGACGTCTAGCTGCATCACGGACCCCAAGGCTCTCTCGAAAGCATCGATCGTCTCGCCAACATCGCCGTGTAACCACTGCCAACGACTGGGGAGAAAACATGTTTTCTTACTGCAAGCTCACGCGAAGGAGTTTTAGCTGGGGTTAGCCAACGCGCGGCGCTGCTGTACCCACCAGTGAACCAGGTGGAGATGGGGCAGCTGGTGGCTAAGCTGCTCCTGAAGATCCTTGGTGATAATCGGCCCCTTCAGTATCTCATCTGTGGGAATGCCCAGGATGTACCTTCAAACAAGACAGTGCCTTCAAAACAACATCCAGTGTCACGTTGACTACCACACTAACTTTTAACAGTGTAGTTGCATGCAAACAGCTGAGAAAGGAAAAGAGCGGGGACATCAAACCCCAAACGCAGGCAAACGCCGTTGCCATTCAATCCAAAGCGTGTTCCGATCCCAGTGAGCTGGCAGACGACGTGGAGCGACCCCAGCAACCTACCGCAGCACATTCACCGGTCGCCTCTGGCTTTGCTCGTCCTCGCAGAACGAGAGGATGAACCCGCGGAACAGCGGCGCGATGGCGCCCGACTTGCCCTGTGTCACACGGAGGGGACGAGAGGGAGAGAGGGGTGAACGCGAGGCCTCGACCCCCAACGACGGGCCGCCCCCAGAGCCCCCCGGGGGACCACCGACCTGGGTCATGAGGAACTTGCAGGAGTGGTAGAAGACCTCGGCGTTGTGCGGACACTCGGCCAGGGCGTGCATCCACATGCTGCCGGCCTTGTCGCTGTCCCCAGCCCGCGTGTGGAGCTCGGCCAGGGCGTCGCGCACCACGCAGGACCCGGGGCACAGCTCCAGGAGGGACTCGCACAGCGCCATACCCACCTCGAACCTGCGGGACACACGCAGGCGGAGGCGTTGTGGGAAACGGGGGTTGGCGGGGTGAGGGACAATGCCAGCGCCAGGGACGTCGGTCGACCCACAGCTCACCTTTCCAGAAGGCTGTTGAGGGCAATGAGGTTTGTGTAGAGTGGCAGGCACATCAGGGTCCTCTCGTTCTTAGGAAGACTCTCATCCGTACACTGGCGAATAGCGTCTAGACAGGTGAGCAAAAATATAAACAGAAACTATTAATCAAATATGGATCAGAGTTCTCATCAAGCCACTCTTCGAACTAAAAACGGATGAATCAAAAAGGTGAAAAACTGTTTGGAAGTGGATTGGACCAAACACTAGTGTAACAGTGGTAACAGCAGCCAAGCAGAGCTAGTAAAGACAGACTTGACCACGTACAGTGCCCCCACCTCGCCCAGTCTGTATACCTTCAAACAGGGCCACCAGAATGTTTGGCGGGGTGCTGATGTCCTGGGGCGTTCTCCAGGGTAGGAGGAAGGGTTTCTGGCTCACCAGCCTGGAGGGGTTGGAGTTGGCCGGGTCGTACAGGCTGGCGGGCAGGCCGTCAAACTCCGTCAGGTGGATATAGGAGAGCCAGACCAGGACCCGGTGGCCCACCGTCAGGTGATCGGCTATGCTCCGGTCATTGGCCGACTTCAGAGCGTTCTGGAAGAGGCGGGACACCAATGGGTTCATGGTCCTCTCATCCTCGGTGTCTTGTTACATCTCATTTCTTTTGTTTGCGCCTCATGCCTGCGTTTACTTTGGCTATCCATTTGAGTTGTTCAATCATTCAGGCTACTCCTGTTGAGCCGTGCTCCTTCTCTGCCACGCCCCGCTGATGCGCCGCTGTACATCCTGTTGACTTACCTGCAGGAGAGCCAGGGCACTCTCCATACGGCCTGTGAAAAGGCTGAGCTGGACTCTGTAGAGGAGAGCCTCCATGAGCTGGAAGGACACCCTCTCTGTGACGCCGCTCCGGGCCACCTGGACCAGGTGCTGGAGCAGGCGGTCGCACACAAAGTCCTTGCCCTCAAATGATCTCTCCAGGTTCAAATACTGAGGTGACAGAAAAAGAAAATTGTTTTGCATTTTCAACAACTCGATTTAGCCTTGGAGTTGAAACATTATAACTTGAATTGTGGAAACCTTGCTGCTGAAAACGAAACAACGTTTATACAAATGGTATCGATTGTAAGCAACTTTTATTATCTGAGGATTTTAACGTTCTTTATTAATTTCATCTTGTTTACTGAATTCTTTTGTAAACTGCCTTGTAAACAGGGCACAGCAGCACAGGAACCAGCAGAAGTTAATCAGATTTTTTTTCTTCTTAAAAGACAAAGAACCTTACATTCCACCAGACTTGGTAATGGGGCGCGTGCTCCACAGCCATCTCACACATCTCCTGGATCTCCTCCCTCTTGCCCCGCTGGGAGAAGAGCGAGAGGTAGTGGCACCAGATCTCGGGGTTGTCCCGGTTGTCCTCCAAGGCGCGAGACAGAGTGTTTAAGGCGGCGTCCAAGCACTCGGAGGCCGGGCTGCAACCAAAAGGCATTGTGAGAACGTATGGTGGAGGAGATGAGACCTTGAGCGTGGTCCAAGGTCGGGTACTGAGCACTTACATTTCGTCCTGACTGAGGTACCGGAACGCTAGTTTGATCCAGAGCTGCGCGTGCCGGGGGCTCTCCAGAACGCTGGTCTCTAGGTTGGAGATGTCGTCCGGCTCGCTGACAAAGTAGCGCTTGTCGTCCGGCGTCACGCACACGTCCAGGGCTGACAAGGTCGTCTTGGAGCGGCCATCTTAGAAGACGCAAAAGCATAGGCAAAGAAACCTTACATTATTATTTTTTTACCAAGACAATGCTGGCGCAAGTAGCCCAAGCAATACTCATAAAACACAAATGGAGTTTGGGAGACTTCAAAAGCTCCCAATGAGCTGTGACCAGGGACTGTGAGATGTCCAGCCTGATGTGATGCTCACCATACGTCACAGGGGCCAGGAGCCCATCTACGGTCTCATCCCCACTGTCCTGCCCGGGGCCTGGGTTGGCCTGCCAGGCTGGCTTGGGCCTCCACACTCGGACGTCTTTACACGTGGTGAAGGGCGGAACTGGAGGAGGTGCGCAAAGAATGACCATGGACGTCCTGTTGAACAACGCTTTTGTACCAGGCGAGAAACATCGTCGTCTACCCTATCGCACGTGGAAAAAGACGGGTGACATTTGGGAAAACTCACTGTGCCGTTTGCTTTCGTTGACTTTGCTGACGAGGAGGACCGCCTTCTGGTCCATTCCCATGCGGTCCTTGTTCGCTCCAAAGACCTTCTTGATATACTTTTCTGAGGGCAGAAATAGCATGGTGTAAAAAAACACAAATAAATTGATGTAGACTGTCATTGACTTGGCTGAAACTCTTTCTATGGTTGAATAGAAAATGAGCAGGCAGACAGCCTGTCGTCTACCTGTGGCGACACCGATGTGTTCAGTGGAGCTACTGTCCGTGCAGCCGATCAAGGCCAAGTTATAGGACACAATGTCTTGGAACAATTGGTTTCCTTTGAAGGTGCAGTTTCTCATGTGCTGCCTGAAACAGAAGTGAAGGACTTCAACATGAGAACAGGGCTACGGCTGAGATGAAACCAGTAGAACTGGAGAAGGACTTGGCTCTCCACTTACCACCGACAGTCGTCATCGTTGCATGTGCCGGTGAGGTCGAAGCGGCAAAAGCACTTCTTGGGCTCAACGGCGTTGCTGTAGGTTACGGAACTCAGCGATAACTTTTCCTTGGTCCTGAAGTAAGGACTGAACCTAAAGGAGGTGATGACAACCAGGGAACCACGGTCTTACGACAGTAAACTCCAGTGAACGCTGTGGAAAACGTATTGAAAGTTGTTTTACACATGCGCAACACGCGTGCCAGTGGGTGTACCTGTAGGATTTGAAGACCAGGAGGGGGCTACGATACGGCCCGAAAGGTACCGGCCTCAGCTCCGCACGCACCGGCTGAGGGATCAGCGACTCCGCATCCACGGATATCACCTGCACGTGGAACAACACTGAATTCATCAGACTTCAAGACATCATTCCCCTACCCGTTCCCAGACCCCTTAGGCACGGAGCCGAAGAACAACACCCAAAGAGACAGAAACGTGGTGAGGATCGGGGCCCTACCTTCCCCAGTGGGAATGGCTTCTCCACGGTGTCTCCGGATCGGTGGAGCGCTGCCTGCAGCATGTCTCCTACTCTGGTCTGCTGCAGATACCTCTGTTTCAGGGCCTCCACGTTCAGGCCGAGGAAGAGCTCCGACGGGCCGCTGGGCCCCGCGGAGGCTTTACTCGGCTTGGCCGGCGTCTCCTTCCCCGGGAGGGACCCCAGCTCCAACTTGGGCTTGGTGAAGGAGCCGGACTCCCGGAAGGAGCGCCGGCGGTTGCCTCTGGTGACCGAGGTGGGCGCGGCCTCGGCGTCGTTCTCCTCGCCCTCGGCGGGGTCTTCGCTGTCCAGGGTCAACTTGTCCTGGGTGAGGTCGTGCATGGAGGGCTGGGGCACGGGGAAAGGGCTGGCGGGAGGAGCCACCTGGGTCTGCAAGGGTGGCGAAGGAGAGGGAGCCCGCAAGGGGATCTCGACGGGCGGGGCGCGGTTATGGAGCGCCTGGGCCTCCTTCAGCTTCTGGATCTTGAGGGCGTATTCGGCCTCCAGATGTTGGAGCCGCTGCTTCTGAGCGATGAGCTCGGCAAAGTGGCGCTCGGAGCCGCGGGCAGCGCCATCGACGCGCTGCAGCTTCGCCGACTGAGTTGAAAAAAACAAACGGTATAAAGAGAATATGCTTTTACTCTGTTTAACCACACAACTTCATACCAAATCTCAGTTTTCAGAGATTTTTATACATCATGAATGGAGATAATCCCAACTAACTGCACTCTCCAGTTTTCAAAATAAGACCATGATTTACATATTTGCTTTGGGCTGGCGTTTGTGCATTTTAAAAAAAATAATGTAATGTAAAATTTTCTTTTCTTTTATTTACTTATACCGTCTTTTGCCGTTTTTTTATGTGCTGTCGTGTAATACTGTATGTGTCTTTTTGTGCTGACTGTGTTTATCTTAAATATTTACTGTTGCCGACGCCTCTTGGCCAGGTCATCATTGTAAATGAGAATTGGTTCTCAACTGATTTTACCTGGTTAAATAAAGGTCAAATCAAATAAAAATAAATGTACACTATTGCTCACCAATTGATTGGTGTTCTATCCTCTCCCTACTTAACTTGTCCCATTAATGCTCTTTAAATTTACAGTACACCATTCAATTACATAGGCCAAGAATGTGTACTAGTAGACGTGAGACTTTTGTAAGAAAATGCAGAACAACAGAGTCAATGACAGCAAAATGAAACTTGTCTCCTGAGGAGAGAAGGGTGCTCACATTCATTTGGCTGGGCTCCATCCGCCTTTTCAGGCCCCTGCCTGCCGACGACTGCGCCTGGATCAGCTCCCTCTCCAACCTGATGGCCTGGCTTTTCTTGATACTGACCCGGTGCTCAACGCGGTGCACCTAACACGGGGGAAGATGGATTACAACAGCACCACACCCAATCCAACAAAAAACTACAACCACAGTTATGTCACCACTCTTGCTTTAACACTTTGCCTGGGGCACGGAGCTGGGCATTAAAACGCGTCAGCCAGCGACCGCGTCGACTCAACACCTGGTAAGCGCTCCATTTTTTTTTTTGGCCCTCTGCTTTGCACTTAGAATGGCTCCACCCACCTGTTCTTGGAGCTTCTTGAGGAGAGTCCGATTGGCGTTGACCATCTTCTCAGACTCCACAAGTTGCTCTTTCAACCTTGCCACCTTCACCTCGGCCACCCTGAGGGACTCCTTCTTCTTGGTCTCCTGCTGCAGCAGGTGCCTCAGGATGGTCTCGTCTTTCTGCAGCAGGTTTCTAAGACCAGGAGGAAGTGGAGACAGCGACTGATTCAACGGCCGACAGCGTACAGTTGAAGTTGTGAAACGTGGACGTAAATGATGCTGAGGCATAGACTGGGAGGACCAGGGTGAGGTCGGACCTGTGGGTGGTCAGCCGGTCCACGGCTCCGCTCAGCTGCAGCTCGGCCGCCGCCTTGGCCACCCCGTCCATCTCCGAGTCGGAGCCGGCGGGAGAGGGCACACCCCGAGGACTGTGGTCCTTCAGGATCCTCTGCTTCTCTCGGCTGCCAGCGAGGGACACAACGCGACACGCTTTACATATCCATGTATGATATACAGATAAATATCATAACCAACAGAAGATTCTCTTCATCCACAGACAATACAAATGGACAAGAGAATACTCCATAATTCTACTCTGAATTGTTACAGGGAGGTGTTGCACTTTGTAGGGACGACGCTAAGCAACAACATCCTACCTGGCGATTTCCTCTTTGAGGAGGCGATACTCAGTCTTCTTTGCGTGTGGCAGGCTTTCTGGAGTTCTCAGTGGGTCGTTCTCCTTCTCGGAGCCTTTAGGTTTGGAGGCCTGGATTCACAATCAAGATAAAGGTTTTACAACGGTGCAAGACAATTATTGACATCATCCATCTTGGAGTAAGCCACGCCGTGCATGTACTCCCCTTCCCAACGCGGTCAGAACCATAGCGTGGCAGCCCACTTACCTCGGCGGTCCTCCGGGCCTCCTTGATCATGAACTCCAGTCCCCCAAACACGGACTGGGTGGAGCTGCAGGCTTCCGTTTCGGAGTCGCTGTCGTCCGAGTCGTTCAACTGCACCACCACCGCCTTGTGCCTGGGGAGCTGGCCACCAAAAAACAAAGGAAAAAAAAAAAACCCGGTCAATGATTTCCTTCCGGCGAGGTGATCGCAGCGAAATGAATGAAGGAGCAGGCGTGGTGCCACTGCCGTTAGCCTGGTCTCAGATGAACTTTGGGGTGCACGTTTGTCTCCGGCTGATACGTTGCTAGGCTGCGGGGAGCTTGGGGACCATAGTGTCTGGGCAACAGTGATGTGTTATTTAGTTGCGTGGTCGTGTTACTGGTTAAAGTACTTTGTCATTGTTTGAAAATTAGAACAGGGGCAGGTAAATGAGCCATGGGGTTGACAATGCTTTTGGAAGGTGTTTAGGTGTAGGCACAAACTCAGGATGTAAACATATTTTAAATGTGTTTAACAGATTGGAAAATGAGTAATAAAACAAATATCTAATGAATTGGTAGTAAAGAATGGAGTAACCCGGGCAACTTCAGGGTAGACTAAATTCTGTAAAAAGATACTTAGTAATCTAGGGAAGACAGGAGGTACTTCAAGAAGTACACCCTGCTATAAAATAGAAATGATTTGTTTGAAGCCAATAAAATAAGTATCCAAGACCCCCCCCCCCAAAAAAAATACCACCCCAAAATAAACTAAATTAAAATTGTAGTGAGCCAATACAAAACAGACAAACTATTGGAAAAGTGTAGTCTCACCACCAGTGGAGGTCGTGCCATGTGGTGACCCCGGACAAACTTGCTCCGTGCCTGAGGCACCGTGCTCAGGTTATTCCTCGGCAAAGGCTGAACACCCCCCATGGCCTGGGGGGTCAAATACAGGGGTGGGCTGACGGAGGGAGCCTCCTGCAAAACAGAGACATGGCAGGGAGAGAAAGCATGTAAAAACATGTTGCTAATTCTTTAACCTTTCAGTGGATTAAGGCAATTTTGTTCCTAAAATAGGGAGTCTTAGTCTTATGTTCTATTAATCATTTTTACATGTAGTGTCATAGTGTTTTAAGTGCAATGTTGACAATTTTGAAAAATTATCTCTGGACAATGGTCAATGACCATTGGTCACTATTTTTGAAGAAGTTGGTTCAGACTCTGATTTGGCCATGCAGAGGACGCAACTGAAGTACCTCGTTCACAACAACCCTCTTGTTGGCCATTGACATGAGGCAGGTCTCTCGGAGTAGCATCTCCTCTTCCTCTTCTTCATCCGCAAAGGGCGGCTTTGGAGGCTGCTCGGGCTCGTCTGGGAGCGGTGGCATCGGGGGCGGGGGAGGAGGCGGCATTGACGGAACAGGGGACAGGAACCTTTGAGAAATCTCCTTTAAAGGAAAACACATTTATTTCACGTTAAACCTATACACATACTCATGTTTTTAAAGGGAGTTGGTAAAATCCCCTCGTTCAACACCGGATAGGGACACATAACCGAAGCAACTGACCATCCCAAAATGAGAGGCGTCCATGTGCATTAGGGGAATGTGGGCAATGCACGCCAAGTCCTTTGCTGCAAACGGACCCTCTGCTCCAAACGGATCATGGACTGGGGAGAGCGCTAAACAGAAAGGGGGGGGTTGTGTCAGGAAGTGTCTCTGAACACATGAGAAGTACAAGAGCGACGGCCCCGCCACAACGGGTGGGAACACGCATCAGGAAGAATTGTTGGACGGACGATAAGAACAGGTGAGCATGGTGCTCACCTGGTGAATTAGGCTCACTGTCGGTCTCCATGGCGACCTCGTCGTAGTTGTCGTACTGGTAGAGGTTCCCCGAGGTGTCCAGGCCTTGCTTGCCAGCAGACTTTCTGTGCTCGCGCTCTCTGGACTGTGGTGCGAGAAGATTCATAGCCGAAGAAACATTCACACACTTGCCAAGACAATGTATTTCGGGTTCTTTATCCTTTTCGAGTGATTAAGTGTAACTTTGCATTGTTCTAAGCACTCAGCGTCCTACAGAATGGCATCAGATGAGTGAAAAGGACATGCACATAGATACACGAATAAATGCATATGTGTAGTGCATCAGTAGATGTATGGTGTTATCGTGATGAGTCTAACCTTGCTTTGAGCCTTTATCTTCCCCCCCACCAGCTTCATGAACCGATTGTATTGCTCGTCTTGGTTGGACAAGTCTCGGATCTTCCGAATTTCATCCTCCCTCTTGCGGCGCTCCTCCTCTTCCTGCCGGCGCTTTTCTTCCTGCTCCCGTTGCTGCTGCAGCTTCCACGTCCGCAGCTGCTGCTTCCGGAACGCCTGCTTGGCCACTGAACCTGGGACGAGGGAGACATTTAGCCGTCAATGCATCTTACAAAAAGCCTTTCTCCTCACAAGAAGCAAAGCACTGCTGTGACTCTGACTTGAGAATTAAGAGCATTTTGAGGCAAAATTATAAAAAATTTACAAGACACACACAGGAACCCCATACCGAACGAAGTGCTAAAACTTAGAACTGAGTAAGTCCCACCTGGGCTGACGGTCTTCCTGTTTGGATGCATCTTGGCTGAAGGTCTGCCCCTCTCGGCAGGTGGCTTTGGACCCGGCTTGGCCCTCTCGGGAGGCTTGGCTCTCTCTCTCTTAGTCAGAGCGGCCGTGGCCTTCGACCTCTCCTTGTCCAGAGGCTTGGCCCTCTCCCTCACCGGGAACGCGGGCCGCAGCAAAGCCTTGTCTGCCGACCTCGTGCGCCCTTTGGCCCTCTCGGAAGCCGCGGCGGAGGAGGCCGACCTGGTGGTGACTCGGTCCCGGCAGGGTGTGGCCACGCTGGGGCCAGGGGGCTTCTCCTGGGACGCCTTGGTGATCTTCTCCTTGCTGTCCTTCATCACCTGCTGCTCCTTCTGCTGCCACTTCCTGCTCGCTGACTGCAGGGCCAGGAGACGCAGCTGCATCTCGGACATCTCCTCCTCTTCAAGCCTCCCCTTTGGCTGCAGGGGAGGGTGTGAGATTAGGAACACGGATTATGACATGGTAGAACAGAGTCCACTGGACAAACTACTAACCATCCCAGACAATGATTTACACCCTCCGCATGCCACAGAGTTTGGCTGCACTGTACCAAGAAATTGCTTCTGAGATTAGGAATGACACTCGTCCACACATTTCTTTTTACAGAAGAGGAGGGCAAGAGTTTACGAACTACAAAAAGATACAGATGAGACCTGAATGTTTCCTAAATGTTTCCAACAGCACATTGTTGCTATATAACAGTCATGTGTACAAACGGGAAGACGTCGTTACTTAATATTTCTGGTTGTATTGTTTGATGCTCTATATCACTAGCACTTTTTAACCCTTTGTGGTCATGTATTTACATGTCTAGTCTGATGCATGACGAGGCACCTCCCTCACAATATCAATAATGACGTTCAGATATTTACATTACAAAATTAACAGTGTCTTACATGTCCGTTTTCAGGCCAATTACCTTAATAGGGCCAGGTGTGGAGTCCTCAGACTCTTTCATTTCTTTCTTTGCTCCTTCGTCACATTTGGCTTTATCTTTACCAGAGGTTTTAGCTTTTTGTTTTTCTCCCCCTTTTTCTGTCTTTTCTTCAATCTTTGTCATCACAGTATCTTCATCTCCTAAAAAGACAAATAAATTACTGTGATATGTTCTTTTTAATGTTGATTTTGGGGGGATTAAGGGATTTTCAATTATTTATTGCAAAATCATCGTCTGCCATTGCACACAAACATGTATGTAATCAGTGAAATGTATGTACTTTGTGTATTAGTGAGACCTTTATGGGTATAGGTGAGCTCAACTGGGGCTTTCTCATCCTCTTTACTGCAATCCACCACCTCTGATGTTTGGTTTTTCTCAGACTCCATTTCAGTGTCTTTATTTTCCTCCTCTGCTTTCTTTTTCAATGCATCCAACTCTGCTGGCGTGAGGAGTTTCTGACGAAGCGGCTTGAGGTTAAAGGCCTGGAATGTCTTCTTCTCAGTCACAGGGAAAAGCATGTCTTCCATGGCTTCAGTTGGAATACTGCTTGTGGTTTCAGGTAGTTGTTCAGATGGGGAAATACTGGTAGAATCTGCCTCGGCAGAGGGAGGAGAGTTTATGGGCTCCAGTGCCATAGTTTCTTCTTTTCTAATACATTCCAGCTCCAGTTGAATCTGCCTATATTTTGACAGTAGGTCCTCAAAGCTCTCGTCAATACCATTCTCAGCTTTGGCAACGCCATACACAGGTTTTCTTACCTGAGTCCGTCCTGATGGCTTTTCTGAATTGCAATGTAGTAGGTAAATAACTGTAACTTCTGAACAGTTATATACTGAGTTTATAGCTACTTGAATACTGTTACATAATCATCACAGTAAAACACAAACTGTCTTAATCAATTAAGTGTACAATCAAGTATGACCTTGCATTACATATTCAAAACTTTCTAGCTAAGTGGACACAATTAGATTTTGAGCTAGGGAAATTAAGTTCAGTAAATTGTCAAAGACTCTAACTGGCAGTACAACAGCCGGCAACATAATTATTTAGCTCAACTCTATCAAACCAGTTCACTGCTCTGTGACATTTCCATTACTAACAGCATCAAGGTAGAATTACAAAAGGATACGTTTTCTTGTCGGAGATTCTTTTCTATTGCTGTGATTATCTGCGGAGACATAACGCCCGGGAGGAGGCCTACCAGTGCCTCTCCCTCCCCCACCACAATCTTCCCAGCCCGTTCTGCCCCAGTCACCGCGATCTCCATTCGGAATACCCCGATGCCTGAACCTTCCCAAGGCACTGTGACTTCTTTCCCAGAAGCTTGACCGTGGGCCTGGGTCATTGTGGAGGCCCAGCCCCGGTGGCCGTTCAGGACCACTAGGTCCACCCGGTTGCCTGTGGTTTGGGGGGAAGGGACCGTGCAGTTGAGGTCCGCGGTTATATGGCATCAGATGACAAAAATCTGGTGGCTGAGGACCCATGAGCGATGGTAAATTGTGCGGCTTTAGTTTTGATTTCGGCGTAGGCCGCGATGTACTGTTGTTTCGGACATTATTTTTTAAGTTAGACCGTACAACTCCCTGCTGCTGTAACGTTACAGACACATTTTCCTCGATGTCATCATCGCAGATCTCTCCGTCTTCAAGCTCCCCCTCTTCTCTCGGTGACCGATTACCTGAATCAAAATCCATTCTATTACGGTGACAGTGATTCGATAACCTATTAAACGCTCGACATATTCATGTATTAGCGAAACCGTATATTTAAATGTATTGCTCTAGTGAAATGCTAGCTCTCTAAATAGAGATTTTCTAGCCATTACAGCTTGTGCTAGCTAGCTAGCAACTAGTCGATCCAGTTCTTCTTCTCTTGTGTACTGTGCCCTCGCGAGACGTGCTCCACTCAAACCGAGGACATCGGGGCTACGTTCAGTCGTTAAACAGTTTTGTTGCTTCTAAAAAGACAACATGTGCTACTTTTAAAAGTTGAGTTTGTTGAATATTTTATCCATTTTTTTATTTTATTTTACAATTCTCCTACTTTATAAGTGTCCCATAAAAGACGGCAAATGTCGTTTATCTCGTTGCTTTAGTTTAGGGTTGTTAATCGCCATCCATTTATGGCAGTTACGCCTTGAAAGAAAAGTTGTATAATATTGATGCTTTTTTCATTCAAAAACTCAGAATTAGTTGAGGGGGTATTGTTTTAAGGCCAGTGAATGTTGCAGAATAATATATTCTTAACATAAACTTAAATTCTCTTACTCTTACAATGTTATCAGGCTCTAGGGTTTTGTATTGTGAACCGATATTGCGCGTGCGCGCAAAGGATGATGACTTGTCACTGTTGTTTTGGAAGTTGACAGGCACGTGAGGCGTCGTCATCGTAAGTGCAAGCATCGAACGACATGGCGGCTGATACTCCTCCCAAGGTACTCGAAATATTCAACCTTTGGAATATACAAATGTTTACATTTTCATTAGGTATCTAGCCAGGCGTGCGGAAAGTGTTTACCATAGCACTTGGATACAGTTGCATAGCGTTATATATTAGACTTGATACAGTCTCGCTAGCTATTTGTTTGGACGGATTCTTAACTAACGACGTGTTAGCAAACAGTAGCTAACCAAGTTAGCTACATAGGTTTTGTTAGCAAAGCACGCCAGTGTATCAAGTTATAAAGCTAACAGTCAAACCATTCAGCAATATCTCAGAACAGGTCGGCCCACCTCAAGTTAGTGTGTGACTTTGTCAGCGGCTCATCAGTTACCGTAGTAGCTATTCAACGATCGTTTTTCTAGACATTTTCTGACTGACGTTACATTGGCCATAACTTCATGTGAACTGATTGCGTTGAAGCTACCAAATAGCTAGAAAATTATCATTTCACTTTAAGCTTTACATTAACTTAACAGGTACCCTCTGAATGCATTCGGGTGGCTAACATGGTTTTTCGTAGACGTGTCACGTGCCCCCTGTGGATGGATAACTCCGAGTTGCTACTCACGGTGCATTTGATTTTTTCTTTAGGTTGTATTTGATCATGAAGGTGTTTTCATACACTCTAACAGTGAAGATGATGGCATTGAACAAGATATTCTTCTTGCAGGCTCTCTCCGGATGATTGACAAGGTTGGCATGTGTTTATAGCTACTTTATTAAAACCCCCAATTGATCGAATGATGCCAGTAGATAGTGGTGGTATGACTCTCCAAATTAATGTTTTATGATGAAGATTATCAACTTTCATAGGGCACATTGCCGATGTGTGGAACCCAACTAGGAATCTTCAAAACGTTGTTGATTTCCTGTGCCCACTCATACTACAAGTTCTTTCCAAAATGATTATACATCTTTTGTATTTTAAATGTTTTTATCTTGTTTTTTGGCAGGATGGGGAAATCATTGTGGATTATAAACCGTTGGACGACTCTGTTGATCCATCAAACATGATGTGTGCTGGCAAGGCAAGTTTTGTCGGTTTGAAAGCTGTACTATGATCACGTTGGTGCTAGATGGGTTGCAACTCAGTGCTTTTTTTATTGACATCTTCCCAACCAGACAATCCATGGCTTGCAAGGTTGTTGAAGTTGGCAGTGAGAGTGTTGGGCACGTTACTTCTTAGAGCACTTGCATTAGATTGGTAAAGGCATATTAATTATGTGATGCAATTGTACAATGGTGTTCCCTAGGACTCCAGCTCAGTCATGGATGGGGCTCAGTGTCAAGGAGAGAGGCCCTACCAGCCACTGGAGCATCAGCAGAGTTATGAGACGGAATGGGATATGATCAATGCTGTGTCTTTCAAAAAGAAACCATGTTCAAATGGAGAGGGTGTGTTTTTTCTGTTCTATTTATAGTATGTGGATGTTTTGTGTGGAGCAGCCAGGAGTGATTACTTTGTAACTCAATACTTTTATTTCGGTCTTTACAAAGAAATATTATTAGTTTAATGTTACATGGTCTAGTTTCTGATCCCTGTCGATTTACTTAAAGCAAGTATATTTATATTGTTATATTAACTCAATATCAATCCATTTATTAATTTAGCACTTCATAATATCTGTATAGGATGAGGGATATGGTTGTGTAAGCAATATGCAGTGACCACGAGCATCCTGGACGTCTTCTTTGTAATGGTTAGGGAAAATTATTCCACGGAAACAGTTGGGATCACCAACCGTCTATAGGAAACTGCCTCTAGTAGCTTTAACTCTGCGTTATTATCCACTACGCTTGTGACATTAAGTATTTTAACTCAACAAAATATTATGCAGTGGCGGGTACGGAAGAGGAGTGCCTCTGATTGATCCTATAATGGATTTATGTTCCTCCTCAGGTGCTCTGAACCACGCTCACGAGAAGAGCAGATGGGCGTTCAGCTTCGTGGTCAGTGAGTTAAAATCCATCACCGTGAAGGAGCAAGGCTGGTCCTACCTAGTGTTCAACCTGAAAGAGCGTTCCGCCTCCCTCCCTGCACTTCACTTCCACCACGGAGGCAGCGAGGAGTTTCTGGACTGCCTGAGGAAATACACACTGCTCAATGAGTGAGTCCAACCGCATGCCAGACATTCCACACATGTTCTTTGAAAGGTGGTGTGTGTAGTTGATGGCCAGCAGAGGGGGCTTTTTAGAGACATTTGAGCTCTTTGGATGTAATATTGAGATGGATGGTTTGACATGCTTTGAAGATCATAAACTTTGGTCCAAGCCATCTGTAAGACTGTAAAATTTGTGGTTCCAGGTAGTCACTCCTAGAGGGATGAATTTACCATGATTCCATTGGGGCTTTACTAATCTTCTTTTTTTTCTTTCTTTTTTTTTTTGCTGAGGAACAAAAGCATTTACTTGCGCTTATAGAGTTGTTATTATGTTTTAGCCTGTGACTATGAGTATGTTAAGACAGGGCTATATTTCAGCTTTTGCGGTGGCAACATTTGTTTCTTTCCTTTGAAAATGTGTTAACGAGATATATATGGTAATTCTAGTTTTTTGAGTGAGGTCTGAAGTCACTTGCGTTTGACTTTTCTGTCTTCTTACCTGTCTGTCTCTTTCAATGTCTAAACCAGGAGGCAGTTTGTGCCATGGAGCCGGCCTCTTGAAAGTACCTGGATCTTTTTGCGCCAAATATCACTCTAGATAATTTTATGCACACTGGCAATGTGTTGCCCTATCGCAGCACAGATAACTGTTATTAAAGTTCTTATCAGGGGCTTTCACAAGGAAATTGTTTGGATTAGGTATTGGGCATTTTCAGACATCAGAATAGAGAAAATAAATTACTGCTTCAAATGTCACACCCTGTTTTAAGTCCGCTGTATCTGGGCAGGCTTTAGTTTTGTCAGTCTACTTAGACACACACTGAAATAAAATGTTGGAAGATGAGTTGAGCTTTTGACAGATGGGGAAACCGCTAGGCAAATTCCAAAGACTTTATGCAACCTTTTTGTATTTAAGGGCTCCAGACGAAGACACCTGTCTGCTAGTCAGCACACCCAACAAAGCACTCTCACAGTCGTTTGAGAACCTTCTGGATGACAGTAACTTTGGCCTTGTTCAGGTAACGGAGTCTAAATATTAGACTCTAACCTAGCGGTGTGTAGATGCAGGTCAATCTTGTGGCCTGTGACTTGTGACAAGACTTTTCTTTTCTGACATAAAGAAACTGAAGAAAGACCCGTACGTGACGACTCTGGGTGGCTTCTCCAAGGTGACCAATTACATATTTGATGCGTTCCGTGGGCCGGAAGAACAACAACTCCAGCGCCCTCCCGAGGAGGTGTCAGACCTTTTGGGAGAAGTCATCCCGGGACTTGAGATTAACCAGCAGGAAGAGCCAGGCTTTGAGGTCATCACCAGGGTCAGTGGAACACTTGCCCACCATTATAACCAGCACTGTGCAAAGTTGACTCGGGCTGGTCCAGTAATAATATCCATAGTCTCAGTGGCCGGCGTTTTTTGTTTTCTCTGTCAGATTGACTTGGGAGTGCGGCCGGAAGTCCGGAGAAGTGAGCCACTTTCATCGGAAAGCTGGGCGGAGAACCTGGACACGGAGGGAAGAATGCACAACGTGCCTCATCTCAAGCAAATCATCTTCAAAGGGGTGAGTTGGACTTTCAAGTAAAAGTTTCAAGTTTTCTTTGTCACATGCAATTTACACAGGGAAACATGCAATGAAATGTGCTGGACGAGAGTCGGTCAACCAACTCAGCAGAATAAAATGCAAGTTATGTCTTTGTCAGAGTGGCTCTTTTTCTTTGTCCTCCGCGATTGTTGTTCCTGTGTTTTCTAGGGGTCGTCTTTCGCTCTGAATGTGAGTCAACTGTTGGAGGGCTCATAGTCTTTGCCTTTGATCCATAGGGATTGTGTCACGCGCTGAGGAAAGAAGCATGGAAGTTCCTCCTGGGATACTTCCCATGGGACAGCACCTATGAAGACCGTAAAACTCTGCAAAAAAACAAAACGTAAGCAGATATTAAAAAGAAGAAGCTATGCTTTATTCTATTGTCAGATATTGTAAGATTTATTTTGATTAAGATTAAGATTTAGTTTGGATGTTACTTGTTGTACATGGCAATCGGTAAGTACATACGTGTTTTAATTTCTTCCTATGTGCCAACAAGAGATGACTACTTCAGAATGAAACTCCAGTGGAAATCTGTGAGCGAGGAGCAGGAGAGGAGAAACTCCAAACTGAGAGATTATAAGAGTCTGATTGGTAATAATGCCTTCACAACAGTTTCACAAAGTCAGAAACTGTTTACTATCGGTCAGCCATTTTGAGTCTGCTGTAGCATTTGTGTTGATCACTTGCTT
The DNA here is from genome assembly GCA_036024795.1 of Galaxias rostratus. Classification (NCBI taxonomy): domain Eukaryota; kingdom Metazoa; phylum Chordata; class Actinopteri; order Galaxiiformes; family Galaxiidae; genus Galaxias; species Galaxias rostratus. The sequence continues at coordinate 10,536 of JAVQJS010005619.1, read as the reverse complement.
GTTTTCTCACAGAGAAGGATGTAAACCGAACCGACAGAACCAACAGGTTCTATGAGGGCATTGATAACCCCGGCCTGGTCCTGCTCCACGATATCTTGATGACGTACTGCATGTACGACTTTGATCTGGGTGAGCAATAGCATTCTTAGCTTTGAAACTAGCCTTCTGAATTCAATAGTGGTTAATATGTGGAGCTACTGCTACTCTTCATGTGACCTAGAAATGTATCTACTGAAATATTGGCTACTGATTGCTGTGAGCTAAGCAATAGGCTTCTTTGACGTAGAGGAAAATGTGTCCTTCATGTTGGATTGTCATAATTGAACGATTGAATTAAATTGGTTGTATATATTCTTGTGCTGTTCTACAGGGTATGTTCAGGGAATGAGCGATCTTCTTTCCCCAGTCCTCTATGTGATGGAGAATGAAGTGGATGCTTTCTGGTGCTTTGTCTCCTTCATGGACCAAATGGTAAACACGAACTTCAACCCTTGTGTTTTATTTGTCTGTTTCTGCTGCTGCTGCTCTGGTAAAAGGTTTGGTGTCCCCATGTGCTCTTTTTGTATCCTTCTCATTGCTTCTCTTTTTTTCGTTCTCTCGCTTTTGGCCCCATAAACCAGCGTTGATGTGTTTTGTTTCCAACAGCACCAGAACTTTGAAGAGCAGATGCAGGGCATGAAGACCCAACTTATCCAGCTCAGCACCTTGTTGAGGCTGTTGGATCTGGCCTTCTGGAACTACCTTGGTACAAACATGGTGAAATCGAATAAAACGTGTAACATCGAGAAATGGCTATCATTATTATTATTATACATATGACTAAGGCAAATGTTTTTTCCATTTTTTTTTTTTAATTACTACTAAAATGACTTGCTTACTGGGTAATGTTCTAAATGGGGGAAAGGATTTTTGTTGGTTTTGGTTTTAATTTTTCCAATAGCAAAGCTCAAATTAGTAAAAAAAAAAATAACTGGCAAAGTTTGTTACTGTAGCTACATAATTCATTAGCGTTGATAGCAAATCTCTCCATGTAAAATAGCTTGCACTCTAGCGTAAGTTTAGCTGTCCTATTGTTGTGTTTTTAACCCAGGGCTTCAACCGGGGGATACTTCGATTTATTTAGCTTGGAAGGCTAATATTTTAATCTCTTCTACTATATCATAACCATTTGTGAGCTTTTGCTATTAACACCGAGTGGAAACAGACTTGTGCTGTGTTTGAATAGTTATGCCAATTAAAACATTTTGTGCCAAGTTTTAAGTTATCCTATAGTCTTAAGAGAAGTAGACAGAAGTGACTTACAAAGAGGAAATATCAGAAGCAAGTGCTTTAATTCTCTGGTGGGTTGTCATCGAGAACAACAATAGGTCTACTGAAGTAAAGATAAAAGTAGGTTCTTTCTTTTGGATTAGGTTTGCTGGACATTTTGGGTCTAGTGGTTAGCTTGACTCTCTGAGTCCAGGCCACATCTGCACTTATTCTTGATCATACATGAGCCGATCTTGTTGAATTGAGATTTCAGTTTTTGTTCGGTGAATATCTGGAATGACTAGCTAAATGTCCTGCTTTCTTACAGAGTCACAGGATTCCGGATATTTGTATTTTTGTTTCCGCTGGTTACTGATTCGTTTTAAGAGGGAGCTAAGTTTCCAGGATGTGCTTCGACTCTGGGAGGTAGGTTGTGATTTTTCATCATAGATAATATGTCAACCTGCCTACAAATGTATTCCCTTTATAGACAATATGATCATTTGTTTGTTGAATTTAAATTTTTCCTAGGTCATGTGGACAGGCTTACCCTGCCAAAACTTTCATCTGCTTGTGTGCTGTGCAATTCTCGACTCTGAAAAACAAAAAATTATGGATGAGAATTTCGGGTTCAATGAAATCCTCAAGGTAAATAACCTTCCTATCTTAGCAAACATGAAATATGGGATGACATTTGTTTTATAAAAGAAGAAGAAGTGATAAGGTAATAACATGTGAAGTGTCATTTAACAGCACATAAATGAACTTTCAATGAAACTGGACATTGAAGAAATTCTTCAGAAATCAGAAGCGATTAGTTTGCAGATAAAAAGTTGTAAGGTATGTAAAAAAACATTCTGTTGTATTTATCAAACACTGACGCTAACTTAAATTGTGTCTAGCATAAGCCTCGTTTGTTTAAGCAAATGAAAATAAAAGACGCATTTTTCATATTGTGTAATTTGCGAATTCATTATTGACAAGGGGTTCGTAGCCATAATACAATTGTTCACCGTGGATGCCTTTCTGTTTTAACAGGATTTGCCTCGTTCTGTAAGTGACATCCTTGGCTTCACCACAGATACAAAGTTCCCCAGGTTACAAGGGTCGCCGCCTTCACCTAGGCCTGAGCAAAGACAGGATGTATACACTAACGGACACGAACATTTAACGGAAACACACAATGGGGTCAAAGTTGCCTTCATATCATAGTGGACAAAGGAATTCACACCAAATAAACTTTTCAATTCCCTCGCTGCAAAAAATGTCCAGTTGGGTACATGACATTTGATGCCACAAGTATCCAGTCCCCAAGAAGAGAATTTAAAAGATTGTAAAAATGATTTAACAATATTCAGATTTTATTTTTTTGTAATTTGTTGTACCATATTGTCTTTCATTGAAATAGTCATTCCCTCTCTCTTGCTGCTGATTTTCTAAAGATGGGCAAGACAAGTTGTTGTGTGTGCAATGATGTGCTGTTTTATTTTAACTTACTCTTTTGAAATCATGCACAATTGATTGCAATGCTGATTTAAAATGACAATTGATCTTTTGAGACTACAATTATTGAATAGCTGGTCTCTTGATTGCATTTTTCTAGGATATGATAATGTAAGACAAAAAACAACAGAGCTCCCAGTGTATAAGAACACAGACATATAAGATTTTGTTCATTCAAGCTCAAGCATTTATCAGATCTTGTTCAAGTCGCCGTTCCGTGTGAAATGGAATAAAGCCTTATATTCATGTGTCCAGTAGAACAATAGTTATTTGTTAAGTATTTGGATTCAAATTTGCTATTCATTTTGGAGACTTCTTGTTTAGTTCATGCCTCTGAAAGAGATAGCCCATTATCTTCATAGATTTGTTTCTTGTAAAAATGTATTAATTTATTGCAATTTGCAAGGAACCTACCATTTTAGTTTGTCATCAATAGTATAGAAAAGGCAGGGCATGCTGTAAAAAATATTATAATTTGTGATTTATTTTCACTCATGAATTCTTTTTATTGCAACCCTTTATTTCTCCTTTTTCATTCATTTTTTAAAGTGCACTTGACTTTTTTAATAAATGTTTATCTTGCAACTATTTTCTATTCATTAGGAGCCTTGTGTATGCTATGGAAATATATGGGCAACGAGCATTTATAATTTTCTCAGGGCAAAATAATTGGTAATATATCCTCATTTTGTTTACCTATTATTTAGTGTATTCCAAATAACGCAACATTTGTTTATAAAAAAAATTCTAGATTTGTTCAGAAATGTCACGGGTTCCAAAGACACTCCTAAATCTATCACTGCTATTGATGTAGTAAGACATCCCTTCCCCCATAATTCCACTTAAAATGCAGGCTGTCCATGCCTGAAAGGGCACCTCGCCCCTTTCAAGTGGGTGATGGACACCAGGACGTGATGGTTCACAGCGCTCCCTTTGTCTTTGATGGGCGACGTTTAGAGACCTCTCTGGATTTGGTGCTGTCACCCAAAATGACGTATCACCCGCCATCTACTCATAAGGTAGCATCACCCTGCTACCTTCACATCATCAGAACAAAGCAACCTGGGCTTTGACTCACATCTCCCAAGTTCTTTCATTTCCTGTGCAGCAGGAAATTGCCTCAGCACTGTGTTAACATTGTGATAACATGTTCCCCTATCTTCCATCTCCCTGGGTTTTATTAAAGAATCCGCTTCTTTGTGGCGACCGACAGCTGCTTTCTCATTCAGCTGCACCTGCAAACATCATGTGACAGTGCTATAAATGGGTTAAACTAGAAACAACCATAGGCTGTGTACCCTATTATTATTATTATTATTATTATTATTATCATCATTCCCATAACTAAGTCTAAAGAAACTAAACTTGCATTTAATAAAAAGAAGAAGATAATCACATCAACTTGTGATTTTTTTAACATGGGCCATTGATGACCCAGATCATTGTTAAACAGGTCGGTTTAAATGTCATACTAACCCCAGCAGTCAATAGTCACAATAGTGGAAATGTTTTTACCCAGCACTGTTTGATGGATTTGACCATTGAGACTGGAGGGGCGATAGACATGAAGCTGAACCCACTCAGTCAACCCAGCCCTGCTAAAACAAGGTGGGGTGGGTGTGGGCGGGGTTGGAGGCTGACAGCCCTCTGTTTATTGTTTAATGTGCAACAGGATTGGAAAGAACTTATCAGCGCCGCTTCCGTTCGTCAAAGTATATAAAGGTGTCTGGGTTGGGCTTTGCCGTCAGAGCCTTGTCCACCCAGCAGGGACGATAAAGGGTATTTGTGAGTAGAGGAGCTTGGAGCACCCCTGATCACCATGGCATCTCCCTACCTGAAGAAGAGGGGAGAGAAGAAAGGGGGTCCAGACGCGGTCCCAAGGATGCAGCCGGCCATGATGATGTTCTCCAGTAAATACTGGGCAAGACGAGGACTCTCTTTGGATTCCGCCATGTTCGACCACCAGCAGCTTCGTCACACGGGAGGACAAATGGTGAGTGTTTGATGCCAAAACTTAACCCCATTTCTTTTCTTTTTTTGGGGGGGGGGTCATCAACATGCCCTTAGTGCTTAATAAATGTGCATTTATTACACATCACATGGAAACATCATCCTGCAATGCAACAGTTTGATGATTACAAACCACGCTCACCTCTCCTTCAATTAATTCCACAAGGACAGACCAAGAGGGAATTGGGGACTTGTTAAACAATGTGTTCAGATTATCAACTGTTTTTGCATCCTGTGATGGTGAAAACCGTACTATCAGGGATTGCTGGTGTGGTGAGATCTCTTGAGGTCTTGTTTGCTTGCTCCACAGTCGCGACGGCCCTCATTCTGTCCTATAGATGAGAAGCCTGACAACGAGAGTCAAGCTGGAACAGAGTTGGGAAAGACAGCCGTTGTTTTTTCACTGAAGAATGAGGTGGGATGTCTGGTCAGAGCGCTGAGGCTCTTTCAGGTAGGTGCCACGAGAAACGTGTTATATTTCACCACATTAAACTGTACATTGTCGTCGGTTCTCTCTTTCTCTTGTCATTGTTTACAGAAATAAATATGAAAGTGCTAATTAATGCTAATTCTGCTTCATTTGTTATTTTTGCGCGCTCTCGTCCAATGTTTCTGCTCTGCCAGGAGAAGCGTGTTAACTTAAATCACATTGAATCTCGGATGTCCAAGCGCATTGCCTCAGAGGTGGAGATCTATGCCGACTGCAACTGCACCAAGAAAGAATTTAATGAGCTGGTGCAGCATCTCCGAGACCATGTCAACATCCTTTCCTTCAACACGCCTCCACATGTGTGGTCTACAGAGGCAGGTGGGACGTCATTCACTTTGGTTTGGACGATCAAAGCATATCAATTGTTTTTGCTTTATTGCTTAATTGTAGACGTGGTTTACTATTAGATGGAGAAGAAGTTCCATGGTTCCCCCAAAAGATCTCTGAACTGGACCAGTGTTCCCACAGAGTGCTGATGTATGGATCGGAGCTGGATGCAGACCATCCAGTGAGCTTAACTTAACATGTTATTGAACAGTTTTACTTCAAACTAGCCTGAGTGTATTTAGACATTTAAAAAAAAGGATCTCACCAGAGCAACAATAATAAATATGATGACTATTAGTTTTGTCAGCACGGTAGAGTCTCAAATTCAATCGTATCTACCAAAAGACCCTTCCCTTTACCTACTGCCACTTTCTTGTTCACAAGGGCTTTAAAGATAACATTTATCGCCAGAGGAGGAAGTATTTTGTGGAAATGGCGATGAATTATAAATAGTAAGTCTAAAATTCCTGTCACTTTCTTGCTCTAATTTGAACGTATGTTGTAATTTGTTGTGAAGACATATAGATACAAGCCGATTGCATTAATGTAATATGGGTGTGTCACTACAGTGGACAACCGATCCCTTTTATTGAATACACTCCAGAGGAAGTGAGAACCTGGGGGGTGGTTTTTAGAGAATTGACCAAGCTCTACCCCACCCACGCCTGCAGAGAATACCTGAAGAACCTCCCCCTGCTGACTAAGCACTGTGGGTACCGTGAAGACAATGTTCCTCAGCTGGAGGATGTATCATTGTTTCTAAAAGGTACATGGTTTCGAGGCCAATCTTAGGTCTCCAAGATACTGTAAAAAAGTTTGATTTGTTAATTGTTTGCAAATTCTATGTCAGATTTGACTATACTTCCCCAGTTTTTAACGTTCCTTTTCATGAAACCGGACCCTTTACTTTGAATGTTTTGTTTATTTAAGAGAGGTCTGGGTTCACTGTGCGACCTGTAGCAGGGTACTTGTCACCACGAGACTTCCTAGCTGGTCTGGCTTATCGAGTGTTTAACTGCACTCAGTATGTCCGCCACAGCACAGACCCTCTGTACACACCTGAACCGTAAGTAGGGCAGAAGTGGCAAAACCTACTGTAATGACTCAATGGGCGCCAAACTCCCTGATGAAAGTGTAATTTCTGACATGTATTATTTGGTCTCAGGGACACATGTCATGAGCTGTTGGGTCATGTGCCCCTTCTGGCTGACCCGAAGTTTGCCCAGTTTTCCCAGGAAATCGGATTGGCATCTCTTGGGGCATCTGACGAGGACGTACAGAAACTAGCAACAGTCAGTACATAGAATTAGAGAAAATCATCCCAAATTGATTTTTTCACATCCTTATCTTTTCATTCAGTTTTATTTTCTAAAAGAAAACAATTCCCTTGATTTGTGTCCATTTCACAGTTTATAAGATTATATAATGCATGATATTAATTGATTGATGCTTTTGGACAGTGTTATTTCTTCACTATTGAGTTTGGCCTGTGCAAACAAGATGGCCAGCTGAGGGCATATGGGGCGGGTTTACTGTCTTCTATTGGAGAACTCAAGGTAAAAGACAAACACACAACTTTCAAACACCCTGCACCATACAGTAAAAACATAACTTCACAACACCCTTCATGCTAACGTTTCCAATTCTATGTGGCTCTGTTCTGACAGCATGCCCTGTCAGACAAAGCCCACGTAAAGATGTTTGATCCAGGAACCACCTGCTGCCAGGAGTGTCTCATTACTACCTTTCAAGATGTTTACTTTGTCTCAGAAAGCTTTGAAGAGGCCAAAGAAAAGATGAGGTCTATAATGCTTTAAGTAACATATAATGCTTTTATTATATATATATATATATATATATATATATATATATATTCTAATGGAATAGTTTCTTCAGGTTTCAATCATAAGAAAGGTCATTGACAAGACTCATAATGAATAATTAATTGCTTATGGTTTTTGAATTCTAATGCAATGTTGTTGTTGCCCGAACAGGGAGTTTGCCAAGACAATCAAGAGACCATTCTCAGTGTACTACAACCCGTACACGCAGAGCATAGATCTCCTAAAAGACACCAGAAGCATAGAGAACGTGGTTCAGGATCTTCGCAGTGACCTCACCACAGTGTGTGATGCCCTTGGTAAAATGAACACGTATCTGGGCATATGATTTAGGACTGGTGCTGTGTGAAATGTGTTTAGGCCAACTCTGGTAAAAGATTTGATCAACTACAACAGAAATTAACATAATGTATAAACTGCAAAGACACATCTGACAAGGTTCTGGTTGTTCACTGTTTTTTATTTTCTTAAAGCAATCACAAAAAAAGTGAAAATGGTCATAACTTACAATAATTTAAGACAAAAAAATAAATTATGTCTAGATTTCCTTAAGAGGCTAAATGAATTGAAACGATCAAATATTATTTTTCGATTGTAAAAAAATCATTATCTATGAAGCTACATGTGAATCTTATATATTATATATAAAATGAAATAATCTATAGCAGAACATGTTTTGCAATTGTGTTGTGTATTTTATGTAAAATGCTATTTGCAATGAAGGTGAACATTTTTGTATGTTTATTCTTTATGTCCATGTTATTATTGTGTAAAATAATTACAGAAGTGCTTTGATGAGGTACAGTGATGTGATTGTAGAAATTGTGTGTGCAAACATCCATGTGCTGTCAAATGCATGATGCCAATGGGAATGACTTGAAATACCGCTTGTGGCAAATATGTCGTTGTGAAACGTATTTTTCTACGGCAAAATGTAATAAACATTTATTATATATGCTCCATATAAAACTATAACAGATAATAACATAAAAAAATAAGAATAAAAAATTTACTGATCAAATTCTGACCTTCTGATTATCTGTCCTGAGCAAAGAAACATACATTTAATCATTAAAATAAGCGTGCCATTATTACTTTCGAAAACGCAATTTAACTTCTTAAAAATAGCACTATTCTGGCAGTCTTCATGAAAATACAGGAGGCAAATTAATCTGAGAATAAATAAAAAATGTATGACTATATGGCAACAATATTTAAATAATTCAGAAATTCACCTGTTAAAACCTTTCAACAACATACATTCTTTCTTCATGCTTTTTAGATTTCAGAAGGTCTTTGAACATATTGTCATGAAAACTGTTAAGGCAAACATGCCTTGCAGGAATTAATCAATGTCATTGTCGTCATTAAAAGCTTTTTCCTACAAGGTAAACAGAGGATAAAGTGTTCAAGTACGCTGCACATGAAAAGCAATTAAAGTTCTTACTAGTTGCGTTTGGATGACAAGGGGTACTCACCCATCCTCCGTTCTGCTGAACCCAGGCAGAGTGGTGCAGTTGGACATACTGTTCCCCAAAGCCCATCAATCTGCTCATGGGAATGAGGTCCACCGCAGACAGTCTGCTGGTCACCTCAAAGGCCCAGGCAATCTGCTTCCTCTGAAGGCTCAGTGCAGATTCTGCTGCCTGGTCCACGGAGCTGGTCCCAACCATGCCCTGCAGCATGGAGGTCACCTTCTCAAACATGGTGTAGTCGAAGGAGCTTCGGAGCTCTGCTTGTAGGGCCTTATTTTTTGTGATCTGGAGTGGATGTGTAGAGGAACTCAAGTGAAATGGAGAGAAGCCAAATTAAAAGTGAAACTATAAACACGAAGAGGAACTGATTTGTTTGGAAAAGCTAAGCTACATGAGCCTCAACAGTACAGTACAATGAGGTACACTCCTTGAGACAAACCTTGTCATTTAACTTATCTCCAGCTGTTCTTAGCAAATCCACCAGTTTCTTGATGACATCTAAAATAAATCATGATTGGAAATATTATAATAAATTATGTATGTACTGGGAAAATAAAACCGGGGGACACATCACACATAAATATTTGGTTAAATACCGAACATGAACATAAACTGCCCAAGGTTGGCATTTCCTGTGAAACAGACCAAACACTAACCTCTGTGAATAATGTGAGTCTCATGGAACCCATTCTACACTGCTTACCATCTGGGCATTGATACCTCACCTCTGAGTAATAGGGTAGCTACCACGCATGTTGGTTGATACAAGACAGATAAATATGACATATGTTTTACAAACATCTATAACGTCATCCCTGTTAGAAACCTATTTGACATAATTTAAGGCAGGTGTCATACTATGCATTGTATGAAATAAAAGAAAATGACATACAATTAGAAAAATCATTTCTAATGTACTGATGCAAGTCCCTGTCTGGTTAGGTTTGTAAGAAACGTGTGTGACAAACCATCTAGGTCCTCTTGATCATCTTTTTCAAAGTGTTTTGGGATCTTGGCCGAGTCTGCAATTTCAGTCAGTCTATCGGCTAGCCCACTTAATGTACTGCCCTCTTCTGTTGGAGCCTCTGTAAAACATTACAGCGGTTTTAGAAATATATGCTGTGAATGTCTGCAAAATCATTTGAATTTTACTGCAGGGAAGTTGTAGTTTAGTCAGAAACAGTAGTTAATTATAAAGATTAACATATTTTTTAATAGAGGACCTACACATACACCATGTCTCTATTTGAAAAACACTGTCGTACCATGTGCTGGAGAATGAGTAGCCATCACTGTCCTATCTAGAGATGGACCTTGGAGAACCGCTCTATTCCTGGAACCACTTTGATTTCCCAGCATAGCAGGCCCAGCAAAGGTATGGCCCACAATTCTTCCCTTCCTCTTACAAGGGCTGCCTTTTGCAGGGCCTCCATCTGGATATTTATCTTCAATTTTCTTCACACTTTGCCTTTTGGCACAATAGGCCTTCAGTAGCTGATATTCCTTGCTGCTCCTATTCACATTGTGACGTAATAGCATACGTCGCGCCGAGGGCACTTGGAGAACAGAGAGAATGTGGTCCAGGGATTTGAACGGAGCAAACCTGCCTTACACACTTAAAGGCCAAACTGTCTGTATGCTT
>JAVQJS010005604.1:0-14728 GCA_036024795.1 Galaxias rostratus | reverse complement strand
CACGTGTAAGGTAATTGCTAGGGAAGCACGTGCCTTCCCATTCTTTTGTATAAAAAAAAGGAGAAGAAAATTACACATTTCTGCCCCTTTTTTTTTTTTTTTTTTTAAGATGCCCAAATGAGTGGCGCATCTATCTATCCACTCAACCTTATTTTGTTGCCTATTTATGCCAATATAATCAGTAAAAAAGTACTGTAAATAAGCTTTATGTTTTGATGGAATCCATCATTTTGGTTATCTAGCCCTGAATGTGGGGTACTATTTTATTTCCAATAGATTTAGGTGTCCATACTCCCATGTTAACCGTATCAAAATTGAAATGTGTGTAGACTTTTTATTTTGTCATAACAAGGTTATGTTCTCAATCCCTAGTTTGTGTTTGCATGTTTTCTCCTTAGCCAAATGCTGATCTTGCCACCATTCCAAGGAGAGGGCCATGGTGCTCAGCTGCTGGAGGCAGTGCATCGGTTCTACTGCACTCTGCCCAAAGTACAGGACATTACTGGTGCGTGGTGGGCCAGTTCATCGTGTCGAGTCTTTTTCTGTCTGATTGTACCCGTTAACTTGGTGTTATGTTCGTCTTTGGTATTGCTCCAAGCTACAGGGGCAAAATTATACTGTACATGCTTTCAAAACATAACAATACACTGGACTGGAGATTTCCATATAGGAAGAAGCAACTCGCTTCAATGTGCTTGCATTGTGATTTTGGTACCAGAGTTGCATATAGCTCTTTTAATTAGCATGTCTACAAATACTGCTGGTATCCAATATCATGGAACAACTAATAACTTGTTCTGGCCTTGCTAAACAGGCCATTGAAGTTGGTGCGGTTGGAATTGGTTGGCATGGCTCATGAAGTCCTCACACAATTATTTTGGAGAATGCAATGTTTATGCAGAAACTGTCGAACCCAGCTACATAGAAATAATTGCTTTGCTAGAGAATAGAGGATGAATACCAAAGAACCATCCCGGCTTTTCTTTTGAGAGGGGAAAACTATTCTGGGACATGCCTCACATTTGAATGTGTCCATTCAATGGAGCAATGCAGGGATAGCTCCTGCTAGGAGGGCCTCCCGCTCTGTTTTTCAGTTGACTCACTACTGCGTTGCACTGAATATTCTGGAAAGTAGCGGTGGGAAATATGTAAGCTTTAGTAGTTTTAGAGGAACTATTGCAACTCCTCAATGTCTTGCTTGCCACTTAGTTAACATGCCATGAGTCTGGGGAACTTGAACAAAGAATACAATTTGTCAAACATTCCGTATCCTTTGTAATGTATCATCCTCCTTTTAAGAACTGTTAGTGGCCATGGTGGTGTTGACCTTGTGTTCTTGTTTCCAGCGGAAGACCCCTCAGAGAACTATGTGAAGCTGAGAGATTTTGTCCTCGTCAAGTTCTGCCAAGCACTGCCTTCCTTCTCTCCTGACAAGCTGCTCCTCGGCTTCTCAGAGGACATGGCCAAAGAGGCCCAGGAGAGCCTGAAAATAAACAAGGTTAGCGCCGTAATGCCGCATGCCAAAGACACGTTTAACAAGAGAAAACACTCGCTAACGCAATTAATTGATGCATTCAATTGCGAATGAAGGTCGTCTGTTGGTTTTAAAGACGGCCAGTGTTGCTTGTCCCCACTGGAAAGGGAACCTTCCACTATGGGAACCCAGCGGCGTGGCTGCTCGCCCTATGCATTCACTCTCGAGTGCTCCCTGCTTGGTCACTTAGCAATTACATGACTGGTCTTCTGTGGGCCTCTTGATGTAGCTGATTTTCACAGCCTGGTGCCTAGGGCAATGGACTAAAAGGCTGCCTTTCCCACCTTTACCCTCCTGAAGCTTCTGGCCTCTTTTGGAGTCACACAAGACACCCTCCATAGACTAATCTCCACCACAGGACCTTGTAGAACTGCATGTGTCTGCCATTTTCTTTTAAAAGATTTCTGAGTCTCTAACAACTCTGATATGCATTTTTGGAAGGGACAGGTTTTTAGCTTGGTAAACAATTTTGGCTGTGAATTCTGAATCATGTGCCTATTTAGTGGGCTCTGACCCTGTGCTGGAACCAGTAGAAAGATGTGATTGTAAATCTGACAAGACACCATGTCCTCCTTCTTATCGAAGTATTAAAAATCACCCTATGCTTTTTGTTTCTCCATCTAGAAACATGCAAGGCGAGTATATGAAATCCTGCGTTTAAGAGCAACTGACATGAGCGACGTGACGAAAGCAAGGCAGTACCGCCTGGAAGTGAAAAGGAGACTTTTCTGGCCCTACAAGGTACAGTGTGTGCACACGTTGAACACTGGGACGTAAGGCATGGTTGGTGGTAGTGACGAGTGATGGATAAACACTTATTTGTTCAAATTGTATTGGCAGCCGTTCAATGGAAAAGGGTGGAAGGGGTCACTGTAGGACACAACCCTACTTCAATGTACAGCTTTGGAGCTGTCACTTCTCATGTTGCTTGTCAAGAGTTGGGAGACAAATTATTCTTCAGTCTCATGAAAATTGATAGAATACCAAAATCTCTTTCTTGTTGCTACAATGGGCGCACCAGGGGACCATGGTTGTGTTACCCCAGTCTCCAGCTCCATTCAGCCATGTGTCATTATCCAGGATTTGCATGTCATTGAGGGGAGGGGTAATTTTTGGGGAAGTAGATTGCTAACAGCACACGAATTGAGCAGTTAGAGAAGCATCTTGCCTCCCAAGAAACCTCAAAGTTTCTTTGCAGGAAAATTGATGTGCTGTTCATGTTGCATCAAAACGGTGAAAAAAATACCAAAATCTAATCTGTGGCGTGGCCCCAGTGTTTGCTCTGCATTGAGAACTGCTGGGGGTTTTCCAAGTTGAGCGGCATAGCATACTCCAGTGTGTTGTGTTTTTGTTTGCTTAACAAGATAAACAAACAAAGGATCTCAGCAGTTTGTTTGACTCTCAGCAAGTGTTCAAGGGATAGTTTAGGTTAGCTTCAAGTTAACAAAATCTGCATTTGTTCCTTTATGTTTGCGTTGAACAATAGAACCGCATTTTTAAAAACAATTTATATCTAACAGACTATATGAAGGCTTGGTGAGAGGAAGTGGGAATTCCTTGGAAGATTTGGGAGGAGGAAGAAAGGTCTGGTTGCCAGATGCAGGCTGGTCTTTCTCCTGGGGAGCTTTGGTTCGTATTTAGTAGAGTCCTCTGCTCTGTGAACGCGTGGGGGATTACACATCTCTGCACAACTCTGGCTTCTCTCACCCCTATTCCCCAAAGTGTGAGTGTGCGCGTGCGTGCGCAAAGGAGTCATTTTTTGCAATGGCCACCGAATACACAATCCTAAGAATTTTGGTAGTCGTCCAAACCTTTTGGCACCACCGCACACTCCATTAGAAAATGGTTGGCCTGCTTTTTCCGCTCTCTTAGTGAACTCTAGGCAGTAGATACTGAAAGACGGAAGCTTCTAGCCGATGGTGGAGCGTCCTTAAACCAGTTGACTAATCTGTACATCATAGAACAAGGTTATTGGAACAGACAAGTAGCAGTGAGGTGCAGGAATCCATAGAATGCTGTTGCCTTTAGTTCCAGTGTTCATGGGGTTAATGCTATCAAATCTAAAAACCACCAGTAGATTTCTCTGTGAGGCAGCATGCTAACGTGGAGGTGCCTGTGTGACTTTGCAGAAGAACCAGAGAGACCTGACCAAGATGAGGAAATGCCTGCGGCCCGAGGAGTTGGCCTCTCACATCAGTCAGATTGGCACATCAATGCAGTTCGAGGAGCTGGAGAAGAGCTACCAGGACGTCCTTGCAGAGTACCAGAGGGTCATTGAGAGGCTGGCACAGGCCTGACCCCCCCTCACCAAACCCAAGCCCCCACCCTGTTCCACACAGGACTGGTCAGCTACAGCTACCAGCTTTAGCTCCAACCCAACAGGTCCACTCCACATGTGACCGATCTTTCAGAGGTGGTAATTTGTTAGTTGAGTAGGGTGTAGCTGTTGGCTGTGGCAAAAGCCTGCGTCTAGACGGGTCCAGTGTGTATCACGTTGGCCAGTCCAGCTGCAGCAGACTTCCTCTCTCTCTCCACTCCTGTCTCTCTCCACCCCTGTCTCTCTCCACCCCTCTCTCTCTCTCCCACTGTCTCTATTCCCCTCTGTCTATCTCTCCTCCCTGGTTGTCCTCCACGTTTCCTACTGATGTTGACAGATGTACAGTAGAGGATGAGCTTACTGCAGCTGGCTGGGGAACGACCCAGCTCTTTGTGTCCCATGTGGGTAATCACACTGTGTGAGCTTCAGTGATTGGTAATCATTTGCAGGTGACAGACACCACATTCGCCACATCGAGGCTTTCTTTCCAAAACAGGGGAATCAACGTATTTTGATCTGTTGTCCAAAACTTTTTCCTGGAAGATATTTTGGTTTTGAAGCACTTCATACAAAAATAAAAAATAAATTTTGTACATTGCTCAACTTGTCCTGTTTGTTTTAGCTACTGCATTATAATAGTTAGTAGAAAAGTGTGACTATAGCGTATTTTGCCTTTATAGAACAATCTATTTTGGTACTTAAAGGTTTACCATGCAAACAAATATATTGTTTGTTGATATCATGGACCTGATTTGATTCTAATCAGATTGGGATTTTACAAATAGTCTTGCTGTATTTAGTCAAATCATTTTACTTATGTAATTTTGTTCAGGCACCCTCTTGTGGTTAATGCAAGTTTGTATTGCCGTGGATGTTGGGTGACAAATGAGCGTAATGGCTTTTTTTCAATTTAAAACCTTTTTGCCACTGTGTTGCTCCTCTTGTGCAGATCACTGATGAAAAGCCATCATAGGATACTTTAGCACATTGTAGCTAAATGAAGGCAGTGAGGTTAATTTTCAATTTTCCCTCCACTTCAGTTGGAGCCAGTAAAACCTCCAAATACTTGACCAGCAGTCCTGATGGAGATTGATTGAATCCTCTCGTGGGTACAAGGGGAATCATCTCTGTGGGCAGAATATTTTTGAAGTGATGTAAATACTTCTCTGCAAAGTAAAAGCTGAACTGGCCTACAGTGCGTTTAGTGCTTCATAGGGAAATGGGTGGGGACCTGTCTTGGCACCTTCATTATTATTTTGAATAATTATACTTTATTCTATTTTAGAATCTCAAAGTCACCAGACTGTCTGTGGTGATGCCATGTCAGGAATGTCTATCTAACCTTAGGCCATTTACAGCTTTGGGGCCGTTTACTGTTGGGGAGGGAGAGTAAAGCCACAGCGCAGTTGCCTTTACGTGGCAGAAACATGCTTCCCTCAGGACATTATTAGCATCGATTATTCATTTTATGCAAACAGGGTTAACTAACTGAGACCAGGTCTTTTTCAACAGTGCCTTGTCTGAAGGTAGAATCCATCCATCCATTCATTCATTAGCAATACCGCTTATCCAATGCAGGGTTGCAGGGGGGCTGGAGCCTATCAAAGCCGCCATTGGGCGAGATGCGAGTACACCCTAGACAGGTCACCGGTCCATCGCAGGGCTAACACAGACATACAACTCACACACACATTCACACCGATGGACAATTTAGAGTCAGCAACCAACCTGCATGTTTTTTGACGGGGAGGAAACCAGAGTACCTTGAGGAAAACCCACACTGACATGGGGAGAACATGCAAACTCCACACAGAAAGGCCCTCAGGTGGGGATCGAACCCAGGACCTTCTTACTGTGAGGCAACAGTGCTAACCGCTGCATCACCGTGGTGCCTAAAGGCAGAATATCTAAATGAATGATTATTTTTTAAACAATATTTAAGTTTTAACTTAGACAAGAACACTTCAGCTCCCAAATCCTCCAATTGGAGCAGAAATTGTTCAACAGAAACAAACTTAATTTAAATACCCGTGAAATCTTGTTCCACTTATCCTAGGCAAAATACTGAAAGCTGGTTTACCATGTTATGTTTTTACTTAGCGGCTTTCAAGGGTGATACTGTGAACGTGTCCTATGACTGTTTGATCTGTGTTTAATAATGAAGTAAGATTAAAAAAAAGGTAACTTACCCAGCAATGGCTTGTAAACTGAATTAAAAAAATATTTTTCTCTCCTATCACTAAGAATACCTTCCTACTTTTGTATACAGTGTACAATGATAAGTTCTAAAACAGTTCCTACCCACAAAGCACTGTGGTAAACTGCATCAAGGGAATTTAAAATAGTTGGGGTTGCATGTGTAAACATTATCACCATAATCCATTGCTAACAGGAAAGTAGATTTTACAATTGTTTTTCTATTTTCAAATGAAAAGCATGACTTGATTTTATATTGAACTCCCAAGTATGAGCCTCACCTTTGTGAGTTCAAGCTCCTGCATCTTAAATTATACCTATATATATATATATATATATAAGTATTTGTAAACGGCTACACGCTTAATTTGGACCCCATTTAGGGAGGAAATGCGGTAGACCTTATAATGTAACTTTTTGTCCATCAAGGAAGCGTGTTTTTTTTTTTACTCATTAAGAAGATTAATCTTTTCTTTCTGTTGGATTTCTGTACACAATTAAAAGTCTGTCACGTTTTACATTATCTGTTCTGTAGATGGAGCACATGAATAAAGAACAGTGTCATCTGCATAGAAGTATACTTTACGGTCTTTTACAGATGCCTATTTATCAATACTATAAAGTTTACCTAATGTAGGACCTAATATGGAACCTAGTGGCACTCCATTTACAATGACCACAAACATTGATTTCAGATACCTTTGGTATCTATGCATTGTTCACTGTATCAGTAGACAGGACAAACATGGTTTCATTTTTTTTTTTTAAATCAAGTGATTAAACAGTGAATGCTCCGAATTTGTTACTTACAAAACGTTTATTGATACAAACAAATGCATACACTTTCGGTTAATCTAAAAGTGACACTTTTAATGACGAGAAACGTTTTTCAATTTTGCTGAATACTTTGGTGTAGCCAAGCCGTGTCTTCAGAGAGGTCGAACCTCCTATGGCCAACTTTGACATTGGTTTCCTTTGTTTGGGAAAAAAATATGTATTCGTTTAACTGTATTGCAAAGCTTTGAGGTGACTTAATTGTCACATTGAGTGAATCGGCACAGTCGTTACTACGCAACAATGGCGAACTAAACCTTTATCTTTTCTATGCTTAGCTATTAAGTGAAAATGTAACGAAAGACTCAGACCCTAAGACCCAATGGACGGCTGTACTAGTCATTTCTGTTTCCTATAGCAACTATGTTCAAAGAAATTAACTAATTCCTCGAACACAATTGTTGTTGCGCATGCGCAACCAAAATGAACGAATCTATCTCCGAGACAACTCGTAAATTCCGAGTCACAACACATCACGTCCAGCTATAGAGAGGTTCGCAAAAATAATAGGAAAATATATATCCGACAGATGGTCTACTCCATTTCTGGCACCGACGTGGGCGTGTCTCCCACACCAGCCAAGTTTATGACATTACCGCAGAGATGAACTACCTCTTGAAAGACAAATGAACAACCTCATCTTAATAAAATTGCCCAAAACAAGCGCAACACTTCCCGTGGCCACATATTTTTAATACAACATTATTCAAACTAGCGGTGTGAGCGTTTATGAAAACATTAAAACCTTTTCCATGAGAAATTTGCAACATGTATAATGCACCATCTAATTAAATGGCTTTGTCTAGTCTAAAGTGATGCAATCTTGCCTTCATATTTTCACACATAGTCCATATTGTGATAGACATTTTTTTTATTCAGTACGATACTGATCATTCATATTGTGTACAGTTACACGTGAAAGATTAAAATAACGCAGTTATGCCTAATCTATTGGCTCACTGCAAGCGTTCAGCTATACGGCAGTCCTGCTTCACTTCGTTTCAGCACCGTCATTGTGAATAATTAGAGATTTTAATCAATTTACTTGGGACTAGTCAGTTGAAAGACCCCAACCAACGGATTTATTGGCAATTAGTAGCTACTCAAACAAGTGGAGAATTACGTTTGTTGGAGCTGTCCCGAAGAAGTGAAGCAGTTCTTCCTCAGCCAGTGATCGATTGTTTCTACTGATTATCTTTCAAATGCCTTGGGTTACTCAAAGTTGAAACCGACCGACGGATTTAATTTAAATGAATAGCGACTCAAATACTGCTATAGTTATAATGGTGTTTGTTTGAGCTGTCCTGAAGAACAGAAGGCACCGAAAGCTTTGAGAGAGCAGTTCTTCCTCCGCCTTAGATCGATCTTTTTTTCCCTGAGAATCTTTCGAAGGCCTGGGACTTGGCCTCAGAGATGTTAGGCCTCGACCTACGGAATAAATATAAATTAGTAGCCACACAAGGAAAGTATATAGCATGTATTTCAAGTAACTAGATGTTGACTAATTTCTTATTCCTCGCGAGGTCAAGGGGTTTATTTCAAAATGTATCATAGTTTGACCGTGAATCGGTGCCCATTTTCCACCATAAGAAAGCATTTCGAACAAAGTTGAAGGAGTACCTAGAAGAGCATGAATTGTGTCCGGTGAAGACAACATCGTAGCGGTTTAAGATGTCTAGTCTACAATCAGTCTAAAATCCAAGCAAGGCAAATCTATTCAGAAGTAATCTGTGATTAATCATATAAAAAAATCCATACCTTTGACAAAACAATTAACAAACAAAGCAACGATTTTTTTTTATATCATCAAGAGTAGTAACAATATAGTTTACTAGAAGAGTAGCTGCAATAGTAAGATCAACTCTGTAACTCGACTGAAAAGGGCGTGCAATATTGTTCGTGGACAACAAAGCACAAAATTGTAGATTTACAAGATGCTCTAACATCTGTGCTAGACATGGGAGTTTCTCCCATCTTCTCATAGACTTGGAGTTGCGGAAGTCATAGGAGTTACTAAACATGCAACATAGTAGTGTTTATGAATGAAACGAATTATCTTGCAAAGCCCAATTAGCATGCCAATGGCAACGTGTCTCATTGAAAACCATGTAAGAAGATGAGCAGGGTCTGAAATGGATTATGGTAATTGTCTATGTCCGAATACATCCAAGTGCAGCTCATGAGACACGTGCACAGTTGTTGTAATAACTTTTCGTGGACAAATTATTGGCTGAAATTCATTACAACAGTGATGTGTATATATGTATACTTAATAGAAACACCTGAGTAGTAGATAAGCTTCAATATTGTGATTATAGACTATTGTATTACAGTTATTGTGCACCACATTTCCCTCTGTACACTGTGTTAAAATGGACCTCTCCTGGGCATTTGTGAAAGAAAATAAGTATCCTCAGCCGTGATTCACACAGCCCCATGTGAAAAGTGTGATATTCGACACGTCTATTGCTGGTTATTCCCCCTCTGCAGTCAATCAAGTATTCAGGTGCAGTCAATTGAGATCTAAAGGGAGTAGAGCATCTTCAACCAGAGTCCTCCCAGTCTATTACAGTAGAACCAGCCAAGGCCGCTGGCTCTTCTATGCTGCTGCTGAATGGACAGCCTGTCCATCATGTAGGAGAAGCCTTGTGCCTTGTGTTGCCTTCTTTCTATTCTCTGAAATAAAGCCAGCGAAGCATTGAATAATGCATATATAATTTGACCAGAAATGAATTGTTCGAGCTTTACAAGTTGGAAAATAATACTGTTTTCAAATGTATTCTGTATCATCAAAGGAATGGTTATTGTTAATTTTGTGAAAAAACGAAAAGAAAAAAAGATGAGCGCAAGATATTAAACTTGATTGAAATCTCTGGTTTCCTCTGTTGGCATGCATGCAGTCTGCTACTGTTACCTGATGGCGCCTTGCTCTCCTACCGCTGAGACAGACTGAGCTTTTGGACCGGGGCCCAGCCGCACAGAGGTGCCTGACAAACATGATACCTGTATGGAGGAACGTCCCGCGTCTTAGCCGCCGGCTTCCCAGGAGAGCGGAGGGGAGGAAAGTTGGAGCCCCCCCACACCCTTGTTCCTTCTTATCGTGTTCCCAGGTCTTTTGTGCTCCTTGGTTACCCACATACCCTGAGGCCACAGAGGTCCCATTCTCCACCACTGAACCTGAACAGTTCCTTTCTCTGCTAAACCATTCCTTTTAAGATAATGTTTGATGCGCTGACAAGCAGAACCCAAACACTGAAAAAGAAACCAAGTTTGACATCTTTTAATTGTGTGTCAGAAAAGAGTGATTGTGAGGCCATCCACTGGTTAGAGATCACGCTGCTGATATGGTAATCTACTTAAGTGAAGGACGTGATGAAAGTAGAAGTGTCAATAGCTTACTGGTTCTAGAGGTCTCTGGAGATCAGTGTTCTGTGGGCTCTCCTACTCATTTTTAAAAGCACGCCAAGATTCCGCTGGCGACTGGTGTTTATTTCAGTTAATTATATTTACACATGGGTTGCCTAGATGTAAGGACTTTCATATATTGTACATCACTTTGACAGCAAATTGCATTTGTTTTGCAAAGCACGACTTTTAAAATCAGTTTTTCAATTTCCACTTCCTTGACAGGTGCCAAAAAGGAAAGAGCTTGAAATGAAAACATTGACACTTGTAAGTGGAAGATGAACAGTACACAGTGATGCTAGATAGGATATATGACATAGTTTTTATCATAATTCTTTCTTCTATTATTTTGTGATTGCGTCTGGCCTGAATGTGCCATTGTTGTTCAGAAATAAAAGAACTGCCTCAATTTCTGTGTTAACATTCAAATAGAGAGTGAGTGATTTAGGGCAGGAGAAAAAATGTAAATGCAATTTTAAACTGTATTTCTGTATGAAGGACAATAAGACATCAGTGGTGACTCTGGCACATTGGATTTGGTTAAACTGATTGACAGTGATTGAACAGTTCTTGTGCAGAGCTTGTTATCTTTTGTCACCAGTGATGTATGTTGGTGGTACGGAAAATGTACACAAGCTTTTCCTGTATCACAGCTCAGTAAAGATCCTGTTGCCAACTCCAAAAAGGATTTCATCAAGACCTGGCAACACAACTTACTTTGATATGACTTTTTTTGCAAGACTTTTCTCCTGTTCTCTTTCGTCATGCTTTTCGTTTAAGATTACTCTTTTGTTTAACTATTTAAAGCGACGTGAACCAATCAAAATGATACGATGCTATTAGCCTTTACATGTGTGGTCATTAACGGCATTTGGTTTTCATTAACTTGATTTTGGAGTACATGTTGTGTGGCATGATAGCATCCATCAGGAAGCTGGGGTGAAATATAAACAATAGATGATCAGAGTCTGATTAAGCCTTGTGCTGACCTTCAATGCCCACCCGCCAAAGGGTTGGATAGAAATGAATGACAAAAAAAAGGATCCCAAATAGAGTACTGTTATCTCACAGCACACTGATGATCTTTTTTTTTTAAATGTAATAATAATAAAATGAACAAAGCACAAGATTGATAAAGTTGGATTGATTTGCTGCCTAATGTCTTCCTTCTCGTGGAATTATTTATCAGCCTACCCTGTTTTACCTCTGTCCCTGTGTCAGCATAAATCACTTAAATGAGCCATGCAGTATGAGCCAAGCAGTGGCCGGCAAACACAGACTAACTCTAGATGGTTACTGTAGATTTCGAATTAAAATGCTCTCATTAGGCTATAATTGGTGCAAGGCTATCTGGGTTTGGGGCGGAGGTAAATGGGAGGGAACCTAGGAGGAGTCGCTCTCTGATGGTATCAGGTCAGGGAGACAGGATGCCTCTGTGTAATCTGGTCAGCCTAGAGATCTGGGTTGAGGGAGCCGACTGTGGCCTCATTGTCTGCCTCAGCAGAAGCCACAGTTCAGGGCTGAACGCCGCTTATCGGGCTCCCCCATCGTGTTTATGTCCACTGTTGGTCTGGAGCAGACATCCAACCTGAGAAGACCAGCAGCCTTCTAGAGCTAACATTGAATGATACTACTGTGATTATCATCTTTGCTGCACATGTTTATGAAAAGGCTACGTATTTATGTTCAAATGGTGAACAGGTGCTTCACAAGTGTAGCATGTTAACAAACGTTTGTGAACATCGTCTAATCAAGGGCAGTTAAAAAAAATACCTTTGGTTTTGGTTGGCATGGTTATTTTTCTCCTTTTGTTTAAACATAAACCAAGCCAAATATCAAGAGAAACCAGCCAGAGTGGAGAGAGTCCAACACAGTAGCTGGAATCAACAAAAACAAACATCTTTAACACTTACACAGACATGAGAAAATAAAACAATTGTGTTGCATCTAACAAGGACTAAAGTGAGGAGAAGGTCGGAGTTATATAATATTACAAATGTCATTCACAAAAAGAGACCGGGACCCCTGCCTGAAATGCTCTGAGGCTTCGGGCTGAACTCAAGCTTAGTAAGTAAATAGGAATGTTGCATTCACCGCAAGGAGACACGCTGAAATTTGCCAGATGCTCAGCGCTAATTAGGGCCAAGTATTCCCTCTCGCATGAAGTGTGTGAGAAACCATAAGCGCACCACAGGCCAACCCATCAAACCTGACTCGGGTGGAGCTCAGAATGTTTGTACTCTAAACACTTCAAAATAACAAATTCGGCTTTGTAATTTGCTTTGTTTGCCTCGACTGTTATTCCGACTTTTTTTTCCCGTTGAAACACTGGTGTTTATGCATATATTCTGGTCTTCATTTGAGGCTAGCTTTCTTGGATCTTTATGGTGTCAGACCTATCTTTTTTCAATTTGTCTGACGCTTGCCGCTCAGCTTGTGTCCTTTATGTGAATGAGTAATTGGCCTGGGTCTCTCTGTCCTGCTGGGTCTACAGCGCTTTCCTTTAGGAAGACAACGATGACCAGCTCCTGCAACGGTCCCGGTTGGTGGCATTGGAAGTCGATTCTTGGACTCTCGCTAGAGGTGCAGCTAGACAGTAGAGGAGTGGTGTAATTAAGAATCTATAGGCTTTTAAAGAGCTGCAGCAGCAGCAGGTTCTCTGTGTGCACCGCTGGGCCTTTGTGTGAGCCACAAACACTGAGTCAGCAGCAGGCAAAGTGTGGCAGAGCAATGAGCAGGTAACCTGCTGGCAGCTGGGCTTCTGAACATCTATGCATTGCACATTGTTGAGTATTGTGGTTTTATCTGGTCTTACATCTTTTGAACAGGTGCTGCATGTTCTAAAAGCATTTCAAACTCAGATTTGTTATGGTTCCCAGTTTTTGAATTTGTTAATGGTGTGGAGCAGCAAGTTAAAAGAGCCCTTTACGCCACTAACAGACCTTCCCCTCCTTCCCTGGCTGCAGCGTGGGGCCTCGGCCCTGGCTCCTGTCCAGTTTCAACCTCTGTGTTGGGGTGGGGTCACTGCTAGGACTGACCTGGGCTTGCATGCTGGATGTTGTTATTATTAGTGTTCCATGCCCCTCGGGCAGGCAGTAGTGGTCGTGGCAGCAGGAACCGAAGGGCTCTGGAGAACCTCCAATGCTAGGGAACAGCTGTGGGCTTGGGCCCCCTGCACCCCCGCCATTCCCCGGGGAGCACTGCTGCACCGACCGGCCAGGAGGTACAACTAGCAACATCTTTATACAAAGCCCCACCTCAGCACTACAAAGCACACAGCTTAACACAGAGTAGGGCCAGGCTAACTTTACACTTCACTGAGATGTACTTAATTAATAAATGGGAATTTTTCAAATAAAGTTGATAAGTGGATCGTTTTTGGGATGTTGATATGATCTTTGATACCTGCTTATTCACTATGACACTTGTTGATTTTATAGTTACTTGGTTTAATGCCTCAAATCATTGTGAGTTTGTGGACACAATTTGATTTCTATACCAAAAATAACACTTAATTGAAGTCTTGACAGCATCTTAGCATCATACTATCTTGACTCATTCTATTCTTGGCAGATCTTGAGGGGGCCTTCTCAACTGTGTAAATAGCACTGGAAATTGCGCGTGGCCTTTGACTGTCTCTGTAATTACGAGCCTCTTGCAGTATTTTGCTTGGCAGCCTGAGAGGTTAACCCCCTGAGGGTTGCAGGCCCCTGGGGATCTCAGTTTGACTGGCAGAAGGCTACTCAAAGCTCCGCTTGTTCCCTTGCTGCCCCTGGGCACCATGGAGCTCTGCTGCTGATCTTGGCCTACCCCGGACCCCAAGAGAGAGAGAGAGGCTGGTGTTGAGGCTGTCACATCCAGCCAGAGCAGCGGCTCTCCAGGGGGTTAGGTTGGGGATTACAGACCTGCATAGTGGCCAGACTCGCGTTTATCCTGAGCCCAGTGCACCGGCCTTGAGGTCAATAGCGCTCATACCATTATCACCTCTGTGAGAGTGTACTGGCACTCAGCCTAGACTGGGGCAGACTCTCTCTTTTTATTTGAGCCATAATCAGAGTACATATACACTGCTTCAGTAAGTGGCAGATGGCAACCCTCCCTGACAGCCATTTTTCCCACTCCCAGGAAATTGGAAGGGTGGATTGCATGGTGCAGTGGTTGATAATGCACGGCTGAACACTCTTCGTCCTATGATATTCAATGTGTGTTTGATGTGTTGATCCAATTCTGGACCCACACATTAGGAATGTCAACTCAGGGCTTTCTCCTTTAAATCTTATGTAAGCATTGATGACAGTGTCCTAAGAATGTTTTTTTTTGGTTTGCATGGCAGTCCACATGGAAAAAATAACTTGTTCCCAAATACAAATATGCATCATTGCAATTGAAGGGAACATGTCTTTCACTACTCACCATAAACCGTGTCTGTGCTCAACATGTAT
>JAVQJS010005594.1:0-18664 GCA_036024795.1 Galaxias rostratus | reverse complement strand
GTGTGTGTGTGTGTGTGTGTGTGTGTGTGTGAGAGAGAGAGAGAGAGAGAGAGAGAGAGAGAGAGAGAGAGAGAGAGAGAGAGAGAGAGAGAGAGAGAGAGAGAGGACAGTGAAGAGAGGAGTGTAGGAAGCTGAAATGAGTTGTAGTTTTAGTAGTAGGTTATAACTGAGGCAGTGATGCTACTCAGAGGTATCTGTATTGGGTCGGTACTGAGGTCAACTACTCTGATCCGGTAACAGACCATAATGACACATCAATGTCCCGTATTTATGGTAAGTTATAGTTTTGATTTGTGGCGGAAAAGTCCCTCGTCAAATCAACGTTCTTAAACAAAAAGGTGATTGTGTGAAAGCAACGCTTCAGTCACTGCCATGTTCTAACTGCAAACCAAGAGAGAGAGAGAGAGTGTGTGTGTGTGTGTGTGTGTGTGTGTGTGTGTGACTGTGTGTGTGTGTGTGTGTGTGAGCCAGTACAAGAGGGGCAGGCAGTGAGTTGATTTCCGGAGAGATGGGAGGCTTGAGTGGAGCTCAGAGTCTCCCAGCCCTTCCGTGATTTGACGCATTCTTGAAGTGCAACGCTCCTGCAGTCAAAGAGCAGTGGACGTCTTAAGACCGTGGTCAATCAGCCCAACTGCTGAGCGAGAGCTGGCCCACAACTTGGCACCCTCCAGCAAGGAGCAGGGGGAAAATGTTCTGGAGGATTACCACCTCAGAATATACAGAGAATATACATCCTTTGGCACATACAATGGGGGCACGCTTTGAAAGCATCCTGAAAAGCACGGTTGACCAGTGTTTCCTGCCGGCTGTCCACGTTTCACACGTGATCTAGCCCCCCTGCCGTTCTGAAAGGACAGCCGTGGAAGGACAAGGCGAACCGTGAGCCGTGACCTGACGTGTGAAGCCGCCGTAGTGTGACGTGTCGTTTGTGTGTTAATACATTTTCATTGCTATGGTTTCCCCGAAAGACGCTTGATGAGAAACAGTCTGAGTGTAACCCGTAGATGTATATGACCTCTAAGAACAGTGGTGGATAGATTACCAGGGGCCCTGCCTCTGATTGGAACTGCTTTGTCACAGCCCCAGGGATGTTCTCTCTCTCTCTCTCTCTCTCTCTCTCTCTCTCTCTCTCTCTCTCTCTCTCTCTCTCTCTCGGGGGGGAAGTGGGCCATAAATGTGACAGACCGAGTCATCCTCAGTATGTGAGAGGGTCGACTGGTGCACAGCCAGCCCACTCGCTCCGGGCTCGCACTCTGCCAGTGCCTTCCTCATTGGCTGTCGGCGCTTCAAAGCCGCTCTCTCCTCTCCGCCCCGGCCATAATCTGATACGTGCCCTCCTCCCTTTTCCTTCCCTGACCCCGGCTTCAAATAATTGCTTTTCCTGATTGTTTTTTTCCCTCTCTTCTGGGGGTTTCAATGGCCACTTTCTTGCCTCTCTGTTCTAACAGGGCAAGGGCAGAAAACGAGCACCCTTTTGTTGTTACAAAATAGTCCACCTGACATTTTGACCCGCCAAAAGAAGGAGTCGGAACAGAAGTGAAAGCTTCCCAGATGACCTTATTTGGATTAGATAAGCGTCACTTTGGCTAACGGGTTGAATAACCCTTCACTTCACATAGCTCCCTGAATTTAGATAGCTCAGCGTGACCTCCACCAGTCCACTATGCGTCAAGTTATATATTGCCTCTCCGTGTTTGTAGTCCTACGACTGTGGTCCTTAAATCTTGTTGTGTGTGTCGGCGTCCGAGCCTGCTTTGCTGACACAGCCGAGAGGAAGGCCAGAGCTGAATCGCCCACTCCCAGAGTGATAAATCAAACGCTTCCAGACCCTCGCGTGGAGTATCGCCCGGAGGCTACAAACAAAGATCTCGGCGCTTTTGATCCAGTCGTCGGCGAGTTCCCACCCTGCCGGTGAGGTGCGACACGACGCCCGGGGCGCCCTGGCGCTGACTCGGCGGGTCAGAGCGGCGGAAGGGCGTTGTGTGTGTGTGTGTCGCCGTGGGGGTTTCACGCAGTGAAGGCCATTGGGAGGACGAGCATGAGTCACACGTTTGAGGACGCGGCGGGAACATTCTGTTGAGCCCAGCATCTCCTGATGCTCTCTCCTATGTATAGCTACAAAAAACATGGCTGCTCTTAATTGGCAGAAAGCACAATCACACAAGCACAAAGAGTGTTTGATGTATTGTTTAAAAAAATAAAAAAATAAAAAATATAGTTATATATAAACATGTGTACATTTATACATACATACACACACACGCATCAGACAAGGATTTGCGCTACTCGATTGTGTTTCCTGCCGACTCAGTGCAGCCATGTTTGTTTGCAGCCTGTCATAGAGAGAGGAGGTGATTTCCTCTGCGTCTGCACATCCCCCAGGCGGTTCTCTCTCTCTCTCTCTCTCTCTCTCTCTCTCTCTCTCTCTCTCTCTCTCTCTCTCTCTCTGTGGCAGGCTGTGCAGTTGGTTAGTGGATGGACATTGTAGATTAGGGCCCGTTTTATCTGGATAATGACTCAAACATGTGCAGGATCTCTGAACGGAGCTGAGATCTGTAGCCAAACCACTGGCCCGGTGCTGGTGCCCATTCTAAAAGGTTTACAGGCGGATCGTGTTTAAAAAAAACAACAACTATCAACCGTTGAGCTGTTTGTAGACCGGGGTGTAAAGATTTGAAAGATACCTCAAAGGTTAGTTGTATCCTCGCCTATAAGGCTTATGTAATAGTCCAACTTTATGGTGAAGAGTATATTCGTGTTGGGGTGTTATTGGATGTAGGCCCACTGAAAGGAAGTCTCCTTTTCTGGGTGTCTTTAAGGTAGATGTTGACATCCGGCGTCCGCCATGTTTGCCTTATCACGTTGTAAAATAAATATTTTCAGCTCGCTTTCAACAGTGTGCAGGATCTCAGAAGCCTGCCCTGTCATCAGCCTTTCTTCTTCACGTCGATTCGGTCTTTGCGCCCCTCCTCCTCCTCCGCAGCAGCAGCAGCACCCTTCGGGTCATCGTGCGCATCCATCCAGGTCACTGGCTCCTGATGGGAGTGACAGCGAGCCTCTGCCCCAGCCGGGGCCCCCGCTCTCTGGCACACGGTGCGGCCGTGCGAAGGGGGCGCTACATCAAGACAACGGCCCGCAAAGTGTGCGTGCGTTCATGGGGGGGGGTTAGAGACGGGGTCTGTGGCTCCCTGTTTGAAGTCGAACGGGGCTGCACGTCATGGTCGGGAGCGGATTTAGCTCCTTTATTCTCGTGTCGTAAAACTGTTCTGCATAAAGTCAACCCAGCCATTATTTGGATGAAAGGTTCTGTTTTCTGTTGCCGTAGCCATCGTTAGTCCCCCTTGTCGTACATGGTGGGTTATAGCGATTTAGTTGACTGTGTTAGGTGCTGTATACTTTTAGGATCCTATAATGAATAATTGGAGTTAACGTTGCTGGGCCCAGGTGGAGTAATCTTCCTTATGTCTTACTATGGCTTGGCCTCCAGGGATTTGGCTGTGTGCTTTCTTCCCATAAAGTTTGAACCATTAAAATGTACGGTTTAGGCAGATTTAAAGTCCTCCCCGGCCCCTATGCACTGAAAATGGTGTAACGCAATCTATAAAGAGTAAACATCATACATTCCCAGGACACAAATACATTTGGGGGACACACTGGAATGTCGCTTTTTTCAGGAATGGTCTGGAATGGTTCCCGGTGTGCTCGTGTTTGTGTGTCTTTTTAAATGCTTGAGTGTATAAACACATGCCTCAAGAAAACCCACATTCCGACCAGCAGGAACGATCGCCTTTCCCGCTCCCTTCCCATCGATCATCGTCGGGGCTGGGAGTCGGCAGGTCAACAGCGGTCTGAAGGGAGGCGCGTAGCGTGGTCTTTGGGAAGACGGCTGTGTTCGGCCTTCCGACCGTTTCCGTCGGAAGCGGAGTAGGGGATGAGGGCCAGCTGGATGCAGTCTTCCTGGCTCCGTGCCGTTATGTTCGGGGTGACACGGCTCTGCTCCGAGGCTGTTTAGAAAGTCAATCCCCCCCCTCCACATTGACCCTGCCGTTCCCACGCTCGCTGCTGCTTTCGAGGCCTCTCACCCACTTATTTTTTTTCTCGTACAGACACACATATACAGAAACACACATACACACACGCACGCACAGAAACTAAGGCTATTAATATGCCTGGGTTCTGAGTCGTGCCAGATAAAACTGTTAGTGGCCAGCACTGTATGAGAGGTTCCGGGATCTGGTTCAGATTGACAGGCGAAAGTAGATGATATGTCTGCTTAACAATAGGGATGGGTGCGTGCGTGCCAGTGAGAGTGTGAGATCCACATCTGAGAGCTGTGCGTCACTCTGCCAGGCCACGGTGTCAGTGTTTGAGCCCGGGGAGGAGGAGGGGTTTCCTCCCTCCTTCATGTAATGGTTGTTTTCGTGTTTACTCCTCTGCTTCTTTGCGCCACCCAGAAGCAGAGCTGTTTGTCTCGCAGCGAGCCGTATCCCCCCCCCTCCTCCTGCATGTTACTTCAACGCAAACATGCGGTGAGCCGGGCCTCCCAGTGGGTCGCGTGGAAACCGGACACGTCCGCCTCTCGTGTGTCGCCCCAACGTGCTTTCTCACAGTCCACCTATCGCTCTATTTCATATTTCCATTTTGCAATCCGTGTCGTCGGCTGTCCTGCCCGGCAACCTACCGGCTGGGAGGAATATACAGTGCAGCGAGACGAGTGGCGTGGGCTCACACACAGGGTATCAACTGGTGCTCCCCGTGAGGCAGAGTAGGGAGGCCGCGTGTGCGCGTGAAGCCAGATGTCTCTCCGCAGCCCTCAGACAGGAAGAGAGGCCGAGACGCTCGCTCGCTCGCTGGCGGGAGGGAGGGGGTTGCTGTGGCGACGGAGGCAGGTACTACCTTTAGCAGGAAGTGCGAACGCAGCTGGTAGAGAGAGGGAGAGAGGGTGGGGGTGTGCACCAGAGAACGAAGCGGTCGCAGCGGGGCCGAGGCTGTCGCGTTCGCCGCAGCTAAATCTGCCTCATGGTTTACCGCCGTACCGCCGTACCCTCCTCCTCCTCCTCGCCGGGACGCTGAGACGACATAAATATGTAATGAGAACTCTGAGGGGGTCCGATCCGTGGTGAGAGCCGAATGTGGGGAGAGTGTGTGTGCACGGCGGTTTAAAGCTGCAGTGAGGTGAACAAAGGAACAGGCAGCATGGCGGCGCTGGGCGTGTGCGCTTCAGAACGCCAGGTAAGGACGGGCCTATCACATCGTGTGTAGGTAGGTGTGTGTGTGTGTTCACGGTTTTAACGCAGTCAGACAAAGGGAGATCGGGGGATGTCTGCATGGTGGAATCAACATGCACATGTTGCCCTGTTCTCAATAGAGCGCTAGGGGTTGTGTGCTGGCCAGCCAGTAGGGGGTGGGTCACTGCTGTACAGAGCACTGCCTGCTACAGACGCTAATGTGTCCTGTCAGCGGCCTGTCGACCCCTAGCCGTCTCTCTGTAGTCCCGGCACGGCCCGGCCCAGTCCGGCCCAGCCTGGGTCTGGTCTATAGGCGTCTTTTATTTGCCGCGTCATCCGTCATTTGGGCCTGGTACCAGATTTCAGATGCCGTGACCGCCCCAGATTTTCTATTCCGTGACGGCCCCAGAATTAGATGCTGTGTCGGTCACAGAGTAACCTGGCCTGCATAGAGCACCCTCTCTGGACATGGCCTCCTGGTTATGTAATCTGTTATCCTGCTCGGGGCACGGTGCTAGACCCGTCCTCAGTCCTCGCCGTGAAGCCACTGGCAACACTTTGTCATTTCCTCTCCGATGCACAAAGCCGCCGTGTGGTTTTAGGCGGGGTGACCTCAATTGCAGTGCAGCAGGCTAGACTCCTGCAGAGGCTGCCATGTGTGTGTGTGTGTAGGTGTTGAAACCAGGATGTACATCGTTTGAGTTGTGCCATCAATGGCCTCTGTAACTCAGTTGGCACTTGCAATACATTGGAATTTTTAATGACGCCAACAAAAACTTTTCGTTTTCTTGTTTGGAGTGAACAGTCGGTCCCTGGCTGGTCGTGTACGAGCGGCAGTGTTGCTACAATAGACGGGCGACAAAGGAGAAGAGCCGGCCCTTGTTTAAACGCCAACCTCAAGGACCCAGTGTTCCTCTGTGTGTTTCCCTAGCTGAGTATTGATTAAAGTCTCTTTGTGTTGTGTATCTAGCTTACAGGCTGGGACACTCGGTCCTTTGGGCACGTTGGGTGGAGGCAGACCGTACCATTCTCCTACAGCGGGGGTGTTTAACTCCACTATTCCTAACTGTTAGTTTTGCTATCCCAAACATAATTTTTCTCACATTTTTAAAGGAAGATATTTACTACTTATTCAAATGGATATACAAAACGTATATACTTATTTTTCTTACCATTAACTCGTTATTTTTCTTTTATTTATTTTCAGACTGGAACAGAGGGCTCCTGACGGGAACATAAGGCTAGGAACATTGTCTCAGGGGGACTCCAATGCGTGTGACAAGGCGCACCTCGGATAAGAAGCTTTTCTGAAGACATCCATACTCATAGCCACACATAAAAAAACAACCTAAATATCTTTTGGGCCTTTGGATCAACCTGTGTGTACGAGTCAGCCGAGCAGAGAGAGCCGCCGCCATGCCCATCCTCAAACAGCTGGTGTCGGGCTCCTCCCAGACCAAGCGGCGCTCGCGCATGGACCTGACCAGGGAGATGATCAGCGCCCCGCTGGGCGACTTCCGCCACACCATGCACGTGGGCCGCAGCGGCGACGCCTTCGGGGACACCTCCTTCCTCAGCACGCGCTCCGGGGAGGCCCCGCGGGAGCCCGAGGCCTTCCCCCGCTCGCCGCGCCCCGGCCTCCTGTCCCGCACCTTCCGCAGCAGCAAGCGCTCCCAGTCAGTCACCCGGGTGGACCAGCACAGGGACGAGGCGCTGGCCGCCGCCGACGGCTCGCCCGCCCACGTCAAGAACGCCATGTCGCTGCCCTTCCTGCACGACGAGGAGGAGGACGGGGGCCGCGCCGACGCACGCGTCCCCAAGAGCCTCTCCTCCAGCCCCATGAGGCTGAGCGGCGACGCCGACGGCAGGCCCTCCAACGGGGCGGCGGCCGGCCGCGCCCTGGAGCTTCACGAGCGGAGCTTCGGCGAGCTGACGGAGTTGCCGGCCCACGCCTACCACTACGGCGGCGGGATGAAGAAGGCCGAGTCGGTCATGTCCTTCCACATCGACCTGGGGCCCTCCATGCTGGGAGACATCCTGGGCGTGATGGAGAAGGAGGAGGAGGACGACCTGGGCTACGAGGAGGGCGAGGGCCGCGCCTCCCCGCACCTCAGTGCCCACGGAGAGGACTACGGGGGGGATGGGCTGGTGGCGGTGAGAGAGGAGGAGGACGACGACGTGGTGGCGGCGGCGGAGGAGGAGGAGGTGCTGGAGGTGGAGGCGGAGGAGAAGGAGGAGGGAGACGAGCCGGAGCTGGAGGACGCGGGGCCGCAGGAAGCCTCGGCGCGCCCCCTCAGCGTGGCGTTGGACCTGGTGCCTCACGCCCCCCGCCACGCCCCGGAGGCCCGGCCCACCCGCCTTCAGCTGCACGTAGACAGCTGCTCCGTGTCCAGCGCCGGCTCGGCCGCCCCGGAGGAGAAGCCCAATGGCCAGGCGTACGCGGGCGACACGGACAGCGCCACCTACAGCGCGCCGCCGGAGGAGGAGGAGAGCAACTTCTCCTCGTTCATGGAGGACGACGAGGACGATGAGATCCACGTATGAGACTCAAGGGGCCGTCTAAAGGCACAACAAAGAGAGACATGGGGACAAAGGTCAAGAACTGGGGGGGGGGGGATTTTGGAACGCGGCCCTGAAAAGGCGGACGTGTTGGGCGGAAACCGGGGGGGGGGGGGGGGGATGGTGCAGACGTTGTGTGAGACGGCTTCTCTGGGGAGGAACACTGCGGGACTACTTCTTCCGGCGGAACAACTTCTCTGTCGCTTAGCGCAGCCCACTCATACGCATCGATCCAGCTGACTTTGTGACGCCATGGGAAAACTGACATGGAAGGACGATCCAAAGAGATTGTTGGTTTAATATAGAACATTCCAGAATTGGGTCGAGAGGTAATCAACGGGGTAAACGAAAATAACTTTGTAAGACTTTGTATAAGAACACTTTCATATCTTAGAATGGACACTCTGTTTTGTTTTTTTTAGCAAAAGCTCTGGCACGCCTTGCTTCTCTTGCCCTCTCACTTTGCCCTCTCTCTTTGTGTGTGTGGTGACAAGTGCGTATGTCTTAAACTGCCTTTTTTCTACTTGCCCTCGATGCACGCTGCGTCGCCGTCCCCTCTCACTGAGACGGCAACCGAACAGCGCGTCCCGTGTCCCGCTGGATGTGGTGATGGACGGTCTGGGGACAATGAGAGGGGCCTGTGTCTGCCTCCACACCAGCTGTGTGGGTGTCAACAACGAATGCCCGCCCGGAGCCTCCCTGGGATCACAGTGTCCTAGCGCAGGGGGGGCCGGACGTCATGGCCGCAAACAGCTGTTATGCAATGGCATGTCCTGCCCTCCTCCCCTTCCCCGCCCGACACGCAAAGGTGCCTCTCCGCCGCTGCTCAGTCTCTGCCGCTTCCTGCTGTAAATGTGTGTTGTACAAACCAGACCTGTGTCTTTTCCAGCCCCTCTTTTGGACAGAGGCGGCGCGTCCGTCAGCTTTAGCACGGTCATAAAGCTTAATGGAGATGGATTGGTCCACTGTAAGGGTTATAAACCATGGCAGAACCCCGGAGGAGGTGATGTTTATCAAACACTGCCTCTCTCCCTGTGTGCGCGCGTGTGTGTGTGTGTGTGTGTGTGTGGGTTGGGTTGGGACACGCGCCTCTCGTCGTTCCTCTCTCTTTTCACTTTCGTCCGAGTCAGCGGAAGTCGAGTGATTATCGATCTCCGCGATATCAGATGGGTTAAGCTCATTTGTATGTAAAGGCTGTGCGCTTGGTTATTTGGGGTGGGGGGGGGGGGAAGGGGGATGTGTGCTCCGCCTCGAGGACGGTTCGAAGTGAAGAGAGTACGGTAACCACTTCCTTCCTGGCTAGAAGTCTCCACCGCTGTGTTGGCACGGTGGAGCTGAGGGTGCACGGCGAAGAACAGCTCCAACCATGCACGCACGGCCCATTTCGCCTCGAAGACTTTTACACGCTGTGTGTGTGAACGGCACCATTGTTTTACTCATACTTGGTGTTGAGAGTGTACGCGCTGTCCATTTGCAGCCCATGACGTGTTTGATACGTCCGTGAGTCGGTTTCTTAAAAGGATGCCTGAAAGAATTGAGGTGTGGGTGTGTATTAAAAAAGGAAACCGTTTTGTACGTGTGCTGTCAATCTGTCAAGGCCGGAAACACGTGTAACAGCGTTTTGCAAGCTTTATGGCTGCGAACAGTGATTCTTTGTGCGTAGCAAATGTGCCATATCACTTTCTGAAATCACAAATGTAAGTTAAGTGCCTTTCAGGTATAACAATTACACTGTCTGCTATATGCAAAGCTAAAGCTCCCAAAGCTAAAACAACAAAAAACAACTCATACCACGGGTAGATATAAAGTCTAGTTGGTGATCACATTTACATTTGGGGTAAAAAACTAAAACACTAATTGTACCTTTCAAGATGTATTAACATTCTGCCGTCCCTGATATGCCTGTTCGTGTTTCAAAGACTTGAGACGCTTATGTTTATGAAGAGTTGTATGTCAGTTATATGTTGTTATTTCCTGTATGGCATGAAACTTTGTATTTTCTCCTGTGCTCTCTCCGCTTTGTGAACGAATAATGTATATAAGCCTTCGCTACTTGTCATCCTGAAAATAACTGCTATATTTTCAATAAAAGAAAATCCGGAAATGTCGACCGACCACCTTGCGTGTTCGTTTGTTCGAGGCACTGGTTCATTCATGGGCCAGTAAAACCCATTATGCTCCGCAAGGATGCCAAGTCCTTTATTCACGGGAAGGAAGGAAGTAATGCTGCGCTAGTACTACCAGGACTCTACAATGGCCGTCGCCAGTCATCTTATTGGCTGGGGATGCCTGGGGGTTCGCCAGCGTCCCCACACACACTGAAAGGTACTCGCGGTGTGTTTGGCTTGGGGTTGCCGGCTGGGACGTTAGGCGACGCGGTTAAGGAACCGTGAAGCGTCCCTGGCAGCCCCCGGCGACGGAAAGGTGTCAGGTTTTGCTTTCTCCTCTATTCGACGGTGTCAGGGTTGGCGTTGACGAAGGGGTATGTGACCTCCACGTGCACCCACCCCCCCCTCCCCGCATCTCCATCATCACCACTATTGTCGCCACGGCAGCGGGGATGGAGATGGGTGAGGGGGAGGGGCGATGGGAAACCATCTTTGTCCTCGTGGGGGCTGGCCGCTCGGATCACGGCTGCGTGGATGGATGAACGCTGATGGAGCGTGGCTGCTCCTGGACAAGCTACTTCAGGCTGGACGGCCTCCGTCCGTGCCGGGGGGAGGGGAGATCTCTGTCAGCGTGGCCCTGGTGTGACACACTCTCTATGGGGATGGAGGGGGAAGCACTAGGAGGCCCTGGCTGTTCTCAGCGCTCAAAAACATGCACTACTTATCGTTTCTCTCCCCCCCCCACCCCCCCCCCCAATTCTCTGGTTGAGAGTTCAGCCTGAATTGCATCCCTTAAGAAGAGCTGCATGTAAAACCCTTCTGCTTCATCCTTTTTTTTTTTTCTTTCCCCATCCGTTTTTTTTCTCTCCCTCTCCTCTTCCCTGCCTTTCGTCCCATAACATCAGATTCATCTCAATCCCATTCTGATGCCATAACCTTGTTTTCCAGAGGGATATCAACAACAACAACAAAAAAGGACGAGAGAAGAAAGCCATTATCTTCATGCCCTCAATCACACTATTCATATTACTGGTGATCAATGTGGACAGGAGTGCGCTATTGATCCCTCGTCCGTCTGACTGTGGGACGAGCGTCAGCCTGTCTCTGGTGCACCGAGCGCCGCTATCTAGTCCTCATCATCGCCAGGCCCTCTCATCGGTCCCTCCAATCGTCTTCAAAGTGCCACTGTCTCCAAGAGGCAGAACGCAATTCATCACAACGCTCCCCAACTCGCTCCGGGTGGGGGGCGGTGTGGTGGGTGGGGGCGGGGGTACATGCTGCTTTCAGACGCTGAGTCTCTACTGCCACCTAGTGGGCGTGTGGCTAATGTGTGGCTTTCGATGTGTCAGGTAAATGTTCCGGACGTTTGGGATCGGTTTCACCTCGTCTAGACGGATTCGGGACACACTGGCGCCTCTTAAACCATTTGCTTTTCATAGAAAGTTTTATGTTTTGATGTTTTTTGATGTATTTTGAAAAGGCCAAAACTACACTTTGCAATTCCTTGCCAATGCCACTGCGGAATGGTTCACCAAGTTTATGTAAGTCGTTTCTGAATATTCGGATGTTTGCGTAAGAATAGGCCGTTCCGTTTTTTTTTTTGGGCAAACCAACCGATTAATACCCGTATTCATGTTGAACCCAATGTCAGCATTCCGCCACAGAGAGACTGCCTTCTCTCTCACTCTCACAGTAATTTGAGACCAACTCAAAGCAGCTGCTATTCAGTCTCAAAACCACAGATAAAGCCCCCCCCACCCCCTTCACTCCAGCGATTGGCTCGCACCATCTAGCTTTCTCTCATTGTTGTAATGCTTATTTGTGACCAGTGGGAGGCGCTCATTGTCCTTGTGGTGCGCATGCCAAGAGCTCCTGCATGGACGCCCAGTCCTCTCCACCAAATACCATGACTAGACTTCGCAATGCTTCCAGGATGTCGACAGCATGCCGAAATCTGGAAAGCATTAAACAACCTGCTGGTGAAGGAGAGAGAGAGAGAGAGAGGGAGGGAGGAAGGGAGGGAGAGTTAAATGTGGGGGATGGGGAGAGAACAGGAACAGAATGTGTGATTGTTCATCAACTGCCTTTTGCCTGGCTCTGCTCCTTCTCCCCTTCGACACACACACACACACACACACACACACACACACACACACACACACACACACACAAGCACATAAACTGCAGCCCCCTAGAATTCGAACCACTCCCCAAAGTCACCCCACTACTCAGGCAGATTTTCCTTTGTAGTTTGAACAGCACTTGCGAGTACTCTTTATGGCCCGTAACCAAACAGGGCTTTCTTTCTTTCTTTCCTTCTTTCTTTCTGTTTTTCTGTCTTTCATTCTGTCTTTTTCGCCATGCAGATTTCTCCAAGGGAAAACAGTGGGTGGGCACGTTGAGTGTGTGGGTGTGGACTAGGGTGGGTGTGCAACAGGGAACCAGGCCGTATGCTGGCACAGCGTACCCCAGATGAGAGCCTCAAATGTGTTT
Organism: Galaxias rostratus; assembly: GCA_036024795.1. Lineage (NCBI taxonomy): Eukaryota > Metazoa > Chordata > Actinopteri > Galaxiiformes > Galaxiidae > Galaxias > Galaxias rostratus. The sequence goes on along the minus strand of JAVQJS010005594.1, from coordinate 6,276 downwards.
TTGTGGTCGGGTGTGAGGGGGAAGAGCTGGATGACATCCAGACATCTTTTCCCAGGGTCAAAAACACTTATCTTTGACCGAATGAATGCTCTGTTTCCGGGGAAGGTACACTGTAGCCTAGCCCATCGCGGAGAGCACCAGGGAGAGGATCCATAATGTGTGCTCTGTGTTTTGCCAAAAATAAACTAACAACAAACCAACCGGGGAGTCGGCTTTTCGAGAGAGAGAGAGAGAGAAAAGAAACAAAAAACAAGAGTTTGTGGACTGTGGAAAAAAAACAACTGGCTTTGAGCGAGGGTGTAATTTGATCTGGCCAAGCCTGGGTAATGTCAACTGAATCTAGTACTCTTTTGTTTATTATGGTTTAAAAGGAGATTTCGTCTCTCCTTTTGTCGAGCACAACCCTCGTGACTTGAATTATTCCATGTGAATGTGCCTGTGTCGACTCCTGACTGTGGTCCGTTCACTCGCTGTCTGCACTGGCGGAGGCTGACTTCTGCCCTGACATCTGCAGAGCTCTTTTGGGAAGCTTCTCCACGCTCTTCACACAACGAAAAGCAGGCACATGGTCAATTCCCATCGTTGAGTTGCTGCATTGATTTTGGGCAGAATGTTTGTCTAAGACAAAAGCAATCGAGGGTGGAAAAAAACAGGGCCAAGGTGAACCTCTTTCTGTTTCATTGTGCTCACGCCCAGACTGCACTCCATTACCAGGGCAGCGGATGTGGAGCACAGCAGATATTGGTGTGGTCAGGAGCAAGGTAAACATTCCAGTACCCTGCTTTGACCCACGACCTATGAACCCGGGTCTGTGGATGGTGACGGGAGCCCCCCCCCCCCCCCCTACACACACACACACACACACACACACGAATGGGGGTAGGCTACAGGAAGGAGTGCAGAGGTTCTCCAGTGTCCAGACCCTAAAGAGTCTCAGATGCCTGAGCAGAGTGAAAAAAAAATCAACCCCCCTCATCATCTAAACAGCACTCGAAGGGAAAACCGTGTTGTTTTTGAAGGTCGTTCAGATGGCGGTTATGCTTTTCTCAGGTGAAAAAAAGGAAGAAGGTAACTCTTTCTCCCTCCAGTTGCTTGTGCAATAGACTGTTTCCTTAAAAAAAAACTTGGAGATTGTGTCATGCAGTAACAACCTTGGGCTGGGCTCAAATCTGCTGTCTCATGTGCCTTTCCATTTCGCGGGGCCAAGATTGACCGAATCGGTCTCCAACGCCAAGCGCTGCACTGAGGCAGTGGGGTTTTTGCTGTTGCTTTTGTGAAGGAGTTAAAAAGCAGGGTACATCTAACGTCTGATGTCACATGACAGCCCGTCGGGTTCCCTTTGCTCCCATTATTGTTGTTTCACCACAAAGTTAATCCTTACATCATCTTTCCATTGCTGAACAACTCACAGCACCCCAGAGCCAGGGTCCCTGGTATGGTAAACGTTCGAGATATTCCCAACGCGGAACGTTGATTTTTTGCCGCCGCCATAGCAACACTGATTCATCTTTTCTTTTCCATCCTCCATCCTCCATGTCCATGTGTCATGGCTGTGCTGACCCTGCCTCACTCCGCTGAAGAGCACAGCAGTTGCTCCAGCCATGTGCTTCCCTCCAGAGGCCTGGCCTGGCCTGCACTGAGCCATGACCACACTGGCTGGAGCTGGGGGCCAGGGCCTGGGGCTGGAGCTGGAACTGTCTGAATCCAGCCCCTTGGCCCTGCCAGAGGCGTCTTAACTTCCCCCAACCCCTGTGTGTCTACATCAGCAGAGGAAGAGCAGATATAACTTAAACTACTATACATCCACAAACCTAAACCTTCAAACTATATAAAAACAGGTATGAAATGTTATATTTTAACAAGGGCATATGTCATTTTGGAAAAAGCCAACCGCTGCAAGCCTAGTGGGCAAGATGGTGGCGGTCCATACGCAACACCACAGATACTAGGCGTTGACAAAGTTTGGAAGGGCTGTGGGTGTAGATCACACTGTGAGGCTATATCCTGGCTAGCATGGGTTCTTTGGCGCCATCCCAGCAAAGCCCCATAGGTTCCTACAATATCCTCCTTGTTTTGGCCAGACACTGCGTGCCCGCTGTGGAGGAACAGAGTCGGAAGCCAACCAGGAAGTAGGGGGATTGCAAAAGGGTCATTTCCTATAGGCCTAACATTAAACTTTGACCCCCCCACTCCCTCTTCATGTTAATCTTCCCTCCCTGCTGCTGCTGCTGCACAAAAAAAAAACGACTGGCCTGCTAGTGCCATTCATTCACCGCAGGAGGAAAACGTGCAGCGGAAGGACACGTTGGCTGTCTGAGTGGTGATTGATCTGGCCCACAAAGAATGTGACTGTTGAAGCGGAGTTGTAGACGTCTGATGAAAATAAAAGGTCCCCTTTTTTATTGCCCTGTCCAATGAGAGCATTATCTTTCAGGCCTGGAACGTGCACGCTTTTACGGCGGGACATTAGTCCTGCCAAACAGCTTTAAATCCCCCCAAAATCTTCTTTCTTCCTTCTGTTTACAATAGCACATCTGCCTTAATTTTTTTTGTTGGCTCCTGCGATAAAGTGCTGAAAGATGTAGCCCCCTATGGGAGAGGTGACATCATCTCTCTGCGCCTGACTTTGTCGTGTTTGCCAGCTGAAGCCATTCAACCCCCTTTCCCTCTCCGGTCACGTTCACCTTTCACGCTGCTTGACCCCGGTTCTAAAAGGGGCTGGGCTCCGAGGACATTCCTCTGCTGGTTCAGTAAGGAACACTGTGTCCTGTGTTCTCCTAGGAACAACCACAGTGAATTCACAGTGGGCCCGCTCAACATCGGGGCAGCGACTCGGGCCAAGGCAGCCTTTTCCATTACGGCACGCCGACTTCCTGTTTGGAGGCGTTTTAAACGGGGGAAACCTCCAGATCCCGAGTGGAAAATATGGGCATTTAAAGGGACCTGAGGCTCGCTCGTCGCCGACGCTGGCTCTGGAAGTGGCAGGAGCTCTGGAACGGGCATGGCCGTTAATGAACACCAGCACCATGGGGGAGTTCCTGTCTCTCTGCAAGTGTGTGTGGGGGGGGGGGGGGGGTGGGATTTAAACCACTGGGTGTTTGCTCACCCTTACGGCAGCGTCCCACTTTCATCAGCTCTCCCATTCCATTGGCTTCCACTCTCCCCCTGGGGCCGAACGTGTCTCTGGTCAGTCTCTGGCTCTCACCTCTGCGGTCCGATATAACCGCGGCCGTTGTCCGCCCAATCAACCATGGGACCCACTGAGGCGGCCCAGAATATCGGGGTGGACAGACCAGGAACTGACTCAAAGTTGATCATGCGTGTGTTCGTTTCTGGGTGTGTGTGTGTGTGTGTGTGTGTATGTAAGGCCGGGTCAGTGTGTGTATGTGAGTGTGTATGTGTGTGTGTGCCAGGAAAGGTTCCTGTGAGTGTGAGGATCTGCGTGTGAACGTATCTGCATGCGTTTGAGCTCGAATGCTCAGCCAGTTAAACAACGCTTGTTTTTACAAAAGACTGACATAGCCCGATGAAGCCAGGAACACACACGCACACACACACACAAACACACAAGCACACAGATCCATCTCGGAACGGCGATTTGAATCTCAGTGGTTAAATAACAGCTCAATTGAATAACACAAAAGCACGTTTGATGTCCACACCACTCCTGACACAACACATTCCCCACCATCTGCCAAGAGGTTTAATCCTGGACACATTTTCTTTCTTTAAAGCCACAGAGAGATTTAAACAGGAGATTGGAAGTTATCTTATGATGTTTACATCAGGTGCAAACACTGGGAGGAGTGTTCAGACAGGAGATGGGAAAGGCGTGTCCGGCTCCGAGTGTGCGGGACGCAGCCGAGCATGAGCTGTCTCCCTGCAGGCCCATGTCAGCCTCCTTCTTGGCGCCGGACCGGAACCTTGTTCCTCCTTCGTCTGCACTCGTTTAGCTTCTGATGGATGGAGCGGCGGGGCGGCAGAGAGTTGAATCCGATTCAGGCCTGGTAACCCAAATGAGGGACGGTACATTGACTTCAGCTTTTGTGAATGACAGATTGCATCTTTAGAGGTGTGGGTTGGGAGGCCTGCGCGCGTGCGTGCGTGCGTGTGTGCGTGTATTTGTGTGTGTTAACAACTGAGCTTTGACACACAGCGCCAGTCACATTTTTGGACACACTTTCCCGTTGAAGTCAACGAGAAAACGTGTCTAAACGTTTGACTGGTGGAGCAGATCCGACGGGAGGATGAGAAAAATAGAAAATTGTAGAAAAATTTAAACAGACACAAATCTATTTCTTTGAATTTCTTGTGCCTCCTCCCGTCTCCTCGATGCTCCAGCTGTTTTCAGCTTGACTCACAGAGTTCCAGCCAAGGGAGGGTTTTTGGGTGGTGGAACAGGGGGCCCAGGGGGGGAGGGAGAGGGTGAGGTCAGCCTGCTGTTGGCCTCTGGGGGGTGGGAGGATAACGAGGGAGGAGAGGAGACACAAAAACACACACACACAGCCCCACTGTTACCACTCCCTCCATTATTCATCCCTTTCTCAACGACCTCCTTCATCGCCTGGATCGTATGGCCCATGCCATGCAGCGCTGTGTGTGTGTGTGTGTGTGTGCTGTGGCCTCCGCCATGTCCGGTGTCTGGCTGCCATGTTCCGTGGTCACACGTCAACCTCCTCGACGCCCCCCACCCCCCCCCCCACTCCGTCACTTTCTTAGGCACACAGTCTCAGTATGTCGTTGTACTTGTGTGTGTTTGTCTGACTCTCACTTTCCAACACGCAAACACACACACACGGGGAGAGTGAGTCAGCCGTGCCACGGTGCCGCGGGGCGTATTTAGAGAGCAGTGTGTGCGAGCGCTCGGCCCCGCATGCCTCAGATGCCTGGGGTGTGACCAGGGTGGCCTGTGTGTGTAATGCCCCCCCCCCTCCAGCGGCCTGCCGTCTGGTTGGTGCCCTCTCCTCTCCCTCCAAACAGGGGTGTGTGTCTGTGTGTGTGTGTGTGTGTGTGTGAACTGGGAAAAGCCATTTTGGTACATACATTTAAAAATTGAAACATTCAAATGGTGTGCTGAATGATGCATTTCAAATGGCAGTGCTGAGCCGATGCGAAGGTGGGACCGGGCTACCTCTAATTCGGAGAGGCTTTGTGGAGCGGCCCTACTTGGATGTGAAGCCATGAGGAAGCCATTTTTCTCTGCTTGGCCTGCGCCTCCGTGATTCTCCAAGCCCCCCCCCCCCTCCTTCACCATGCGTGTGAGACACAGATTCTTTACAGACTCGGAGCGCACAAAGTCAAGCCCTGACCTAGAGAGAACGGAACACCCTACACACTCCCTTCCACAAACCCGCAGTCCAACCCCAGTCCCCCAAATCCCGACCACACCCTCACATTGTATCCTAGATCCTCAAACCAAAGTAGTACGATATGAGCTAGTGCTTGTTATTGTGCTTGGATACGTGGGCTTATAAGGGAGCACAAATAGAGGCAATTCATGAAGTAGTTCATAAATGTTTTTGTTGTCTAGGCTTGTGGAGGGATGAGGTATTGCACGTGGGGTTCGAAAGACCAGCAGACAGACATCATGACTCACAGGAGCCCGACTTAAAATGTGTTTTAATAAGGCGCTTTTAACAAGGCCATGCTAGAGCTGTAGTCCCACTGTAATGAAAGCCAAGGTAATTGTTTTTAAAACTTAATAATGAAAGAAATTACCAAAATAAAAAAAAACATGCATTAAGGGTGGGGAAACAGCCCAGGGTCTCATCTGGAATGCATAAAGCATAACAATGCATCCCAACATCTCCCAGGGCACGGAAACAAGAGCGCTTGGAAAGGAACAGGAGTGGGCTGGATCCGCTACACCGCCTCTTAAATCCCAGCGGGAACAAATGGTTTTCCTACATCTAATATTCCAATCCCCTCCTAAATCTCAATCTCACACCCGAATCCAACCGTCCGCTCTCGCCTACGGCGCCTTCGTGCGTGTTTTGCACGTGTGGCGTGAATGCGTTTGCGTGAGTTCCTACAGTGCAGCGGATCACCCTCTCTGCGCGTCCCGTCAGCCTCCCTTCCCCACCGAGAGGAGCTGTCGGTGGGCTTGGTGTGGTGGATGTGCTGACCGTCTGGCTGCTCTGAGCCGGGCTGCTCTCCGGACCAGCGCCGATTAGATGAGCACACAGATCAGGGGGCACCACTGACTGCCCACCGGGGGGGGGGGGGGGGGGGGGGGGGGGGGGGGGGGGGGGGGGGGGGGGGGGGGGGGGGGGGGGG
>JAVQJS010005584.1:0-16121 GCA_036024795.1 Galaxias rostratus | reverse complement strand
CGCTAACACGGGGAGAACATGCAAACTCCACACAGAAAGGCCCTCAGGTGGGATTCGAACTCAGGACCTTCTTACTGTGAGGCAACAGTGCTAACCACTGCGCCACCGTGCCGCCCCCTCTTAACAATATAAATAAGGTAATTTATAAATCAGCAGAATTGACTTATGAAGTGACAGTGTCAATGTATTGCACAGTGAAGAGAATGTCAGAATACAGAATAGAGACAAAATAGGTATGGGCAGTTACTAACAATACAAAGAAGGACATTTTACATTTTAAATGAGCTGTATTTAGATAAAGTTACAATGTCAATGTATTGCGCAATCTGTCCAATATATGACGCTGCATGAACATAGTGTGGAGACCTTAGACTACCTAATCATCACACACAATACATGGATTCAATCTGATTAGTGAGATGAAGGTTATTTATGGATGTCACTGCAGTAGATCAGCTGCATCACAGGCTCTGACTTAAAGAAAGCAGCAGCTGGCAAGGAGAATTCACCTCAAGTCAGAGGAAATAATTTATTTTAAGCTTGTGATTGTATGTCTGATTGTTATTTAGGTAAGTTATTACCTGGATTGAGTACATTGAGATAGCATATCTTAACACACAGACTTAACAAACACTATCCTGTTTGCGTTGTCATTTGCTGGGATAATACGCCTTATTTTGAATTTAAGCCATTTTCATCTACCAAAGAGTACACAAACTGATGTGCTTATTGCTAGCTAGCTAATGTTTTTTTTTCCAAAACTGTGGGGATGCATTTTTTTTGCCCATGAAGACTAGCTGTGGCTACCATGGGATTGGAGTCAGTTTAAATTAATAGAGGCAAACCAAAAATGACGACTGAAGGTTAGCACTGCCACACGTTGAATTTAAAAAACAGAAAATTTAATCAGAACTATAATTTCCCCCAAAAAATTGTCTATCCTTAATTAGAAGACAAGGATGCAGTCATATTAGCACAGCTGAAAACTGTTCTGATAAAGAAGCAATACAATTGCAAATTAATTAGAGCAACACAATTTTTGGGTCTCAAAATAGTGAGGAAAAAAATGTGATTGCTTTCTCCCTAAAGTCATATGTTCTCAGAATTCCATAACTATTCCATGCGAGAATTACCAAGAAACGGGCAATCTCATACAACAGTGTACTACTCCCATCACAGATGCAATTTAGCAAATTGGCTAAATTCAGAATAGGAAGAGAAGTGGGAAGGCACGGTGCCCGACTGAGCAGAGGACAAGAACATCAAATGCCTCACAGGTTCTCAGGCTGCTTCATTAAATGGTACCCGCAAAACATATATTGCAACGTTAACAGCAAAGACCCAACTCCTGAAACTATTCATTAATTCTGGTCATTCTATAAATAAAAGAGAGTATTGAAAGAAAACTACAACATTTTCTAGTCAACCTCATACTTTTTAGCAGTAATGTACGTTTAACGCTATGTAAATGTAATTGAGGTATGATTCAATATATAAAGAAGAATAGATATATATGTATATATATAGATATATATACTATTCAATATAGTATGAAGAACATAATGACTTTGAACATCAAAAAACATATCTGCTATCAAATATGTGCTTACCAATTTCCCGTTATCTGCAGCCATTGTGAAATTAAGTGTTCATCCTGAACTGCCCCGGTAATATGTCAATATAAAACAATCTGTTCAAGTGCTATTGTTATCAAATAATCATACATGAGCAACCTTTTCTGATTGTGCGGTACCAATCAGAACGTCCCACTATGCCTTTAAAATATAACAATATTTAAGGTTTGTAGGGATACAAATCATGGATAAAAAGATTGGCCTAAATGTTCAGACAGGTATATAAAAAATCTCGGATGTAGCAACAAAAAAATGACATAATAGGTCACCAGAGTATATGTAGCAAAATCAGAAATTATGTAGCAAAATAAAAGCAATCTAGTTTTGATACAACTACCAATATATTAGGTTTCTTGTAAGAAACCTCATGCTACAACGTCCGTCTAGCCCGTTACTTGGCAAAACACCCATAGGCCTAGTTGATGGTTGGGACACCAAAATAACTTAACATCTATAACAAATAATGCTATAACTAAAAAGCTAAATAAATAGCCACGGCCATCTCTTATATTCAAATTATGAATGTTTACGTTGCACTGTGGCATTCGTTAAGCACTCTATTGATCACCTCCCTTACATAGAAGTTTGGTCAGCAGCTCCCCGTTTTTTGTAAATTTTCCAACATGAATCATTTAAGAACCCTAAACGCGTCAAATTAAATCAGATTTATCGGGGGAATATTCAGCGGATGCACAACATAGACACGGAGTAAACGCAGACGTTTTTCTTTTGTCAAATTAAACAATCAGAATCTCTATAGCAGTAGCATTATTGATGGGCCTTCATCACAGCAAAAGAAGAGGGCAATTAGAGCAAACCTGCCATTGCCACAGTATTATGCTTTATGAAACAGTCATTGGTGGCGTCAAAGAGTTGAAATACTAAACTAAACCTTAAACACATGCACAAGATGGAAATAAACATAACGTCGCACATTATCGATGAGTCCCTCTTTAAATCCCATGAATCAAGCTGCCGCGATTGCCTGCAGAGATGATTCGTCCAAAAATCTCTACCCCTGACGAGGGATACACATCTGCAGCGAGTTGCATTTGATTAACACCTGTATTGCAAACCTTAAGGAATTCAACATAGAACAAAATATCAAATGTAAAAATAATGCCACCTCTTCAATACCTATATTTTAGTAATGTGGCTTACTCGTGTATAACGTAGAAAATCATTAGCATTCTCACCATCATCATCCTCATCATCGTCAGTCAATGCCGTTTCCCTTCCACTCTGACCCCGTTTTCCGTAGACGAGACGGACGGTTTACAAAATGTTTTTTTTTTTTATCAGAAATATCGATATACTAATGCAACCGTGTTTTCGCCGTGCATTCGTTGCATTCTGGAGTCGAGGCCTGGGCGGTGCTTAATAGGGAGAGAAAAAGAATCTGCAAACCACTGACAAGTAACGCACTACACGTTAACCCTCTGATATTTGGCCATGGAAAACAACATAATCTCTACAATGCGCATGACGACGTTAAGCTAGATCTCAAATGGGATAATGTGTGTCGTGTGGAAATAATCATGGTATCATTTGCACAACCATGGTTCTAAATTCATGAAAACATTAGCTAATTTCCAAAGTAAAATCAAGACCAAAGAAAGGTACATGTCTTCAAAAAACTGAAAATTAAAAGTAAGGATTATGTTCTAAGGAAAGTAAGGATTGTGCACTTGCACATTTTTATGGTTCCTTCACAGCTTTATTAGTAAGTAAAAAACATATCAAACATTTTCTGAAATCAAGCGTACAATAATTTCGTTTTTCGTTCCGTGCTTTCATATGGTACTGCTGCACAAAAGTGAGCGGTCGACCCTGTATACATTTAACAAAAATGATTAATATAATAATAGAGAATTCAAACCTAATTGAACTGTTAATAAATTTAATAATGCATAGGTATACACCAAACGAAGAGGTACAAAAAATATATACAATGTAAGACAATTTAGTAGTATAGTAGAACAAGTAGTATAACGTAGTATAGAGATGTAACCTTCTAAAGCATTTTGCCAATATATTTCTGTTACTATTTCTGTTTCATCCTCAAATCTTAATGTACTTTGATATATATTGTAATATGCAATTATATAATCATTAATGTGTGAGAGATACCATCAGAATACAAATTCTTGTCTTCGAAGTTTTTGTTGTTGTTTGTAGGTTGTCAATTTTCACAAAGGTTCTAAATTCAACTCAGAATGGGAACTTAGTCCACAAACAAATTACACGTTGGAAGACGCAAAGTGGGTATCAGAAGTATTAACTTGCCAAGCACTGCATGCCAAATCAAAGATCTCAAACATAATTTGAACTTGAAATAAGTTTAACATTTTTGCAACAACAGGGAAGAATAAGATCCCAGAGTGCCTTGTGTATACCAGTTCTAGAACAGTGTGTATTGTGTTTTGGTTTCAAACTCTGATCTCCATCTGAAATATTGTTTGGCCAATGATATTATTTTTGCAACAAAATCATATTGTCTTCGGCCGCTGGCTTGAAATGCTTAGACAGCTGACAGATTAAATGTGACCGTATCTTCATGACATAAAAATACCCAATACCTATTTCCAACTGCTAGCTTGAAACATGGAACTCTCAGACTGTTGAAAGATTAATCTTCTTTTTCTTGTTCTTTCAAATGCCTCAATTGTCATGTCTTCCCACAGAACTGTGTTGGATCAAAGTAACAAGTCTGATCTTGAGTTAGTTTTTGCTCCAATGGGCAGTGAATCAACTATGAAGCACCTATACTCCATTGCTACGTATCACATCGAGAAGTATCTGGTGCATAAGTTGTTTAAAAGTAATTTTAGGGTACTCAGGGGACAAACAATTTTAAGACTAAATAGGGTGGTGGTGAAATATTGGGACACTGACACAAAACAGGACTACAAAAGCAGTGTCTACACCGGGGAAACAGCAAGGAACAAAATACCTACTGTATATGGTACAGGGCAGACTAAATGGCTAAGGGGAATAAATTAACAAAAGCCGTTTCTTACGAAGGATTCTGTAAAGGGTACGAAGGGTTCAGTGAATAGGTATGTGAAACTTGCAGGGTTCAGTACCTCCAACAAGGTTAACCCTAGATTGAGAACAGAAACATCCTGCCATCAGTTGACCAGACCATTTTCTTCGTACCTTCAATAATTAGTCCCTAAGTAAATTAGTCTCCTTTATGAAAAAAATATGAATCAAGCGGCTTCTGCCAAGTAACAAAGTGTTTAAACTATGTGAGCTTAGTCTCCAGTCTCAAAAGTCCAAAACAAGCTTAAGTCTCCTAGTCTTATGCCCGGTGGCACCACTGGAAGGCTGACCCCAAATGCAGGACTCCTTAGACCAGATACAGGTGTATCAAAGATTGTTTTATTGGTGAGCGAGGTTCAGTACACAGAAAGGCACTCAGAAAACCAGGCGGACAATCCAATATGGAACAGGCAAAAACAGAGTCGAGGGCACAGATGGGGGTCAAAACCAAAAGGTACTTGAACAATAGATAATCGCAGGACCGCTTTACACATGGTACAAAGATGAACTGGCACAGGACATGGGAATACCAGGACTATTTATACAAGAGGTAAGTGGACACAGGTGACACCAATAAGGGGCGGGGCTGGCAATTATCCCGATGAGGAACCATATGAGGGGAGAAGTCAGGTAGGGAAGACAAGACAAGAGGGAAGGCAAATACACACACTGAACATAAACATTTAGCAAAGTCGACGAGACATGACACCTGGCCAACAAAAACTGAAATAAAACATGTATGTCAGCCAAGGAAATAACTGTGGGTTATAAATTTAACCCAGGTTCTAATAAAGAATGGAATAATGGACAAAACTCTTTAAGCGCACATCAATCACCGAACACATCCCTCAGCGCCTTGTAATCAACAAGGCTCATGAGACTTAAAGGGGCATGTGTACTTGTGCCAGATACTTCATAAATGCCCACCTTACTCCAGATTTGAATTCATCCATGAGGCAGACTTTAGAGAGCAGTCTCACTCTTGTTCTTATTATAACCTGGGTTAAATTCATAACCCCCAGATTTTTTACAGTTGATGCATTGGGTTCCTCTTTATGGGAGACATCAACTCCTCTCTATAAGTCGTGAACATCTAACAAGCCCTGATGATTGGAGGTCCATTCTTAACTCCTGACCGCCCAAAGTGAGCACCGCCTACGCCAGCGATGGCGCTGTCACATCCGATCTTCACCAAGATACAAAGGTGTGCGCCCTTGTATAAAGCCCATGAGGAGGCAATTCCTCAAGTGGAATATGAGTGTGGGTATGGCTATAGGGGATGCGAGTCCCATAGCACCATAGGCTAACTGAATTACCTGCACTAACCACTTTGCAATTTTGATTTTGGACAGTACCAATGAAAGTGTGAGCAAAACAGACTAACAACTGATCCGTGGAATTAAATCCCTTTGATAATCCATGTAACAGTGCGACACTCGTACAGGGCACAAACACTGCAGGAAAGCACAGATCCGTATCGCAATGGGGCTGAAGCACCTCTATAGAATTACAGGTGTATCGTGCTCAGAACCTTCAGCACATGCACTGAGTTTGGCTTAATGCCCCCCCATCCTCTGGGGGAGACATCTGTCATCTTTTACGTGCCTGCATATTACAGGGCCCTTAATGGTGCCCGTCAGGAGCAACCCTATTCCACCATGACGCAAGCGCCAAAATGCATGAGGCAAAATGCAACCTCCCCCCCCTTTTCGATACATGGAAATACCTTTGCCCACTTGGCTCTGGATTTTTACTTTGGACAGTTACTGCATGTGCAGCACGGCGGCGCAGTGGTTAGTGCTGTTGCCTTACAGTAAAAAGGTCCTGGGTTCGATTCCCCCAGGAAACCTTTACTTTAAAATATCATGTTAACAATGTCAACATGTATGTATTTAGTTTTTGCACATAAATTGCTGTAACAATAATACAGCATTTTCTCAGTTCACCTCAATTTCAGACAAATATCTGGTTGTGGATTTTAAGATAATGTCTGTAATTTAACTGTTAGTAGGCAATATCATAACAGAGCAAACTACTTGTAAAATGTTTGTAATTTTTGGTGAAGAGGAAGATTTTTTTACAATGCGTAAATATGTGTATGTTTGCTTTTCAAAAATATAGTGCTTTAATTAATTTGTTCTGCTTACGAATATTTTCATTTAAACCATTAGCTCTGAAAAATGTTTTATAAAATAGATAATATATTTTAAAAGTTAAACTGGGGTGGCTAGTGCTGTTGCCTCACAGTAAAAAGGTCCTGGGTTTGAAGCCCACCTGAGGGCCTTTCTGTGTGGAGTTTGCATGTTCTCCCTGTATTAGCGTGGGTTTCCTCCGAGTACTCCGATTTCCTCCCACAGTCCAAAAGAATGCAGGTTAATTGGTGACTCTAAATTGTCCCTAGGTGTGAATGTGTGTGTGAGTGGTTGTACGTCTATGTGTTAGCCCTGCGATGGATTGGCAATCTGTCCAGGGTGTACCCCGCCTCTCGCCCGAAGTCAGCTGGGTTACGCTCCAGCCCCCCCGTGACCCTGCATAGGATAAGCGGATCTGATAATGGATGGATGGACAGTGACTGCATGGTGAACCGTACCGCCAGTGTTTACTGAGGCACCGTTTTGTTTGTTTGACACTTCAGTTACTGTTATGATAGGGCTGTGTGCAGATGGACTGTTAATTAAATGGTGTAAGCGCCAATGATAACTCCTGTTGTAAAATCCATTGTTAAACATAACACCTACTTACCCAATTTGATGACAGGGGCTTTTGAAACATGTCTTGAATGAGGGCCTCACCAACACTACACAGTAAACACTACAAATCCAACACTTGTTGCCCTCGGGTCCACATGAGAGTCAAGTGGAAATGTGGCCTTGTTATGAGGCTTTAGCCTATCAAGCCAGCTAGCCTTGCTTGAGTCTTGCAGTCTTTAAATACATGAAATTCTACATTGGATATAATTACCTAGTTCCATTCATCCATCCATCCATTAGCAATACCGCTAATCCTATGCAGGGTCGCGGCAGGGTTGGAGCCGATCCCAGCCGAGATAGGGCAGGAGGCGGGGTACACCCTGGACAGGGTGCCGGTCTATCATTGGGCTTACGCATAGGGACCGACAACAACTCACACTCACACTGACACTGACATTCACACCTACGGACAATTTGGAGTCACCAATTAACCTGCACTGGATTGTACCGGAGCACCCAGAGAAAACCCCCGCCAACACGGGGAGAGCTTGAAAACCTCACACAGGAAGGCCCTTGGGCCAGGTGGGGATCAAACACAGGACCTTCTTGCTGTGAATTTTCTAGTTGATTATTATTAATAAAAATGTAAATATATATATATAATGTATTTATTTAAATTGTTTGCGCTTTCCTAAAGACTCAAAGCGCTTTACACAAATTGGTATCCAATTATTAACACAGAACGAACGGTGAATGAACTAACAGCTATCAAACACAACACTGAGTGATACCATGGTCAGTGGTATGTTGGGAGGAATCCTTCAAACATGAGGAGAACATGCCAGCTCACGGTATCAAGTGGTTTTAAACATTAACTTTACCAAATTAGAATTATTGGAGGGGAATACTCCACTAAGATGCTTTAATGTTGAACTGTTGGCACAGTGTTTTGTTACTTATGAATTAGGTATCCCACTTCTGACACCTTGTTCTGATGTCAAATGAATCGGTCATTGATGCAGTTAACCAGCTGGCATTCAGCATAATAGCTTATACAGCCAGTATATAAATGTAACAATGTGCAAATACATAACACCAACGCTTGATGACAGTTTAGTCATGTGAAAAAGTTCTATGTATATTGAAATGACGATATGGGTAATAATTATAAAAATATAATTGGTGTACCGACCGACTTAACAACATGTAAGCACACTAGACTTTACTAACGAAGACCAGTCGGCACTGGAAGTCAATAGGGCTCCAAAAATCAACCTAATGATAATAATCTGACTTTACAATACCAAAATGTGTGCGTCATTAGTGAGGTATCACATAATAAGTATGCCAGCGTACAGAAGTGCATACTGATAATTGAATGCCAAAATTAATATCGATTTGTAATTTGAGCATCTACAATAGCTTGCCAGTGTTATTGCGAACAGGATAGTCAAAAGTATATTGCTTTTACATTTTCATGTTTTTATATGTTAGACATAAACCAACATGAAAAGAAAATAAAAAAATGTTTTGTATTTACATCTAAATAATGACCCAGATTTATGCGCACATAATTAGAAATTGAAATTGTAAGCCCGCTACTGCTGCGCAATTTTCGAGTTTTCATTAGAAGATTGGCCGCTATAATTTTCCTTAGAGCGGAACTGTAAATCTAGAGGCGCCATGTTTTTGGCTGTGTTCGGAATCGCCTACTATGCATACTTATCATACTACATTCAAGCCATTTGATGCTCCACGCCCCAGAATGCATTTCAGCATTTTCCGTCTAGCGTTGACAGCGTTACAAAAAGGCGGGTTTTGGTCACATGTTTCAGTTGAATAGACTAACAATATTAGCGAAGCTTCATTAAAAAGTAGTATTCTAAATATCGGTTCAAGTAGTCAGTAACAGCGTGTACTCACAGACTATGTAGCAGATAGTATTTAATTAGGCGATTCCGAACACAGCCTTTGCCTGCAGTTAGATTTGCCTTTTTCTCTTGCCCACACCAGTCTCGTTGGACTAGTCGGGCGAGTCTGGGCCGCCACCTCTGCCAAAACAGAGTCAAAATTTTAAAATGAGTCATTAGGAGGCGCTACAGCAATTTACTCTCCGACAGTCAACACAGAAAATTAGAGAGCTGAATTCTGCAATTCAGGTGGCCATTAATATGCTAGCTTGTTAGCTAAACATGAATAATTAGCTAGTTACAGAGGCCGCCAAGCATTAAGTGAGTCAACGTCGTGTTTCTTTAACGTGAAGTGATGTCAAAAGACCAGTGTTCTCAAACAGAAGCTGGTAAGTGATGGCGTGGGTCTTTTGCCCAAAATACACGCTTATATGAACATTTGTATCAGCTAAAGTTAGGTAGCCATTGCATTTGAACTAGCTTGCTAACGTTAGCTGGCTAACGTCGGATTGTATAGCTTTCTAACGTTGTCTCTTACACATTTTCGTCTTTTTTTCCAGAATTGTATTATCTTATTGTGAGATTTCTTCAGTCTGGGCCATGTAAGAAGTCGGCTGAGGTAGGTTTGGAATTTCTCATCACAATGGAAATTTCTAAACGGCTGTTTACAGACTAGCTGGCTAAACCTGAGAAGCTTTCACTCGAAAGTTCTGCTCTGTTTCCATAGATTCTGGTGGAGGAACTCGAGGAATATGAGGTAAATTGGGCATGTGCTTTACGAGTTTAAGCAATAATTTGATTAAGGCTTTTTTTTTTTATAATGGTAGTTATGTTCAGGAATGATAGACAATTTATTTGCATGTACTTCGAAACGTTTTTTCTTTTTCTAACCGCCTGACTTCTTTTCAGTTGATCCCCAAACGATGGAGTTGGGACGGGAAGCAATACAAACGAAGCTTCGGAGAGTGGGTGAGTCTTCTACAGTTCAGATAATCTGAACTGTTAATGTGAACCTGCTTTAAATGTTAACAGAATGGCCATTTCACTGCTCATTTAATTGTGAATTTAGACACAGCTTAGTACATACAATGGGCAGAAGCCCGCAGCTTTTTCCCTCGTGTCAAACAATCACTGATTGGAAGCAATAAGATATCCTGTAATTTTGTAGGTGTTGAACACACACAGAATGCAGCAATTACAGAGCAGTTTAAATTCTGAATTGTGTGCATGGGAGTTTGCCATTCAGTCTACATGTTTTGTGGACTTGGAGAAGGCCCACAATTGTGTCCTTCGGTCAATCTTCGTAAATTGAGTAGTATGAGGTAGCTAGTCCATTTTGACAGGTAGAAATGACTGCTCATGCGCTACCCTGTTTTGAATTAAATGAGCCATTTGTTCCCCATATAACCGGGGTGAGAGTTCTGTTTGTATACATGGCACAAAATCAGAAAGGTTTTCAGTGGATGTTGGTCTCCACCAGAGTTTCCCCTTGTCTCTAAGTTCTGTTTGTGATTTTCATTGATATAATCTCAGTTTGGGGACCCCAGAATTGTTTCTCTGCTTTTTGCAGATGTGGTTCTGTTGGCCTATTCAGACCGTGACCTTCAGCATGCAGTGGATCGGTTTGCATCTGGGTGTGATGTGGTCCGGATTAGAGTCTTCACCTTTTAAGTTTAGGGCTCATGAGTCTCTGCCGGAAAATGGTGAAGCGCTCTCTCCGGGTTTGGAATTAATTTCTACCTCAAGCGAGAGAGTTCAAGTATCTCTGGCTTTTGTTCATGAGTGAGCGTAAAATGAAGCGTGAGATTGACAGGCAGATTGTTGCAGCATTTGCAGTAAAGGAGTAAAGGAGCTGAGCTGAAAGCGAAACTTGCGATTTACCAGTTAGTCTATGTTCCAAACCTCACCTATGATCATGAGGTTTGGGTAGCGACTGAAAAAAATAAGATTGCGAGTACAATTGGCTGGAATGCGATTCCGCCGTAAGGTGGCTGGGCCTTAAGGATAGGATAAAGTGCACAGCCATCCGGAGGGAGTTTGAAGTCGAGCCGCTGCTCCGTTGCTTCTGATTTGGATACAAAGTTACTCCTGAATTTTCCGGGCCCAGCCAGTTTCTGTGCTTCGTAGTATAGGTTTCAGTTTTCAGACACAGAAAGCTCACACTGTCTTTCTTTGCTCATCTCCGTCCTTGTTTTTGAGCAAAAATCCCACTTTTTCTTTTACACCCCCATGAATGCTTCTGTTTACAATTACGGCTGTCGTGCTGAAATTTGGACAGCGACATGTCAACCTGCTTCTCTGGGGAGCTGTCGTACAAAATAGTGTCCGGCTGCAAAAATGTGTCCGGCTCGTGTCACAATGCGTTTTTTGTTACATTTTGCTACATTCCGTTTTGAGGGCTAAAGGGCCCCATCTGGGACTCCTCTGTGGATTTAATTCCCAATTGCTGTGCAGTATACTTTAATTCACGCCTACAATTGGTCAGGTTATGTTAAGCTTGTCATTCAAGAAGCTGTGCCGTCAATCAATACCACGTGGGGTCAAGCGCTTAATGCTAAAAAAAAAAAATTGCAACAAAAAATGTTATTACTTCTATGATTAACTAAACAAATATGTTTCATTCAGATTCTTAAACATTTAACATGTAGCTGACATTATATAATTTTTAAAGTAACAAAATAAATACTTAATGTTGCTACGGTCTTAAAATCAATAAACAATAATATACACTACTGTTAAAGTTTGGGGTCACTTAGATGTTCTTATTTTTGAAAGAAAATCCGTTTTTTTTTCAATGAGGATACTTTAAACTAATCAGAAATACACTCTATACATTGGTAATGTGGGAAATGACTATTTTAGCGGCAAATTTATGGTTTTTGGTGCAAAATCTACATAGGTGTAAAGAGGCCCATTTCCAGCATCTATCACTCCACAGTGTTCTAATGGTAAAGCTTGCTCATTGCATCAGAAGGCTAATGGATGCTTAGAAAACCATTGTGCAATCATGTCAGCACAGCTGAAAGCATCTTAACTTGTTAGGAAGCTATAAAACTGACCTTCCTTTGAGCAGGTTGAGTATCTGGAGTATCGCATTTGTGGGGCCGTTTGAACGCTCAAAATGGCCAGAAAACGAGAACTTTAATGTGCAACTCGACAGTCTATTTTAACTTGTGGGAAGGGCTTCTAGAAGCGTGGGTTTAAATTTCTCCAGATTACCTTAACAAATAGAAAGCAAAGCTCTGCAATGCTGTAATTACTGCAAATTGAGGATTCTTTGACGAAAGCAAAGTTTTAAGGAAAACATTATTTCAAATACAAATCATTAATTCTAACCTTGTCAATGTCTTGACTGTTTTCAGTCATTTTACAACTCATGGTGGTAAATAAAAGTGTGACTTTTGGAAAACACAACATTGTCTGGGTGACATCCAAACTTTTGAACGGTAGTGTATATACTTGGAATGGCTTAGAATATTATGGCTAACATATAAATAATTATTAAAATACACAAATTAGAAGTCTTAAATAACTTCATAAGTTTAAAAAAAAAAAAAAAAAAAAGATGTTATTGACACAATGTAGCCGTGGACCTATGAAGATGCATGTAAACTCATTTTTCAGTTCGGGGATGATGTGTGAACTTCTCTTGTAGAGTTATTCCCAATCGATAACAGAAAAAAGACAGTAGTTGTTTTTATATTTTATAATTTTGCAAATGGCCTGCTTTAGTGGAAAGCCCTCTCACCACAACAATGTTCAGGGCCTAGAGAGGGTAAAATTTGGGCCCAGTTTGAATGTGACTCTTGTAACAATTTGACAGTCTTGGGTGCTTGTATTTCTTGAACTATCAGAAATCCAAAATACCAGTGTTGAGAGGTTAGTTAAAACATTGTAAATTATCCCAATCAAATACTGCCAAAAAAGTCAACAACAAGAAAAACATTAACAACAAGGCTGGCAAAGGCTATGACAAAGGTGCAAGTAGCCAATCTTAGAAATTACACCAATTAGCCATTAATAATCATGCTGACTACCTACTGAAAAAGCAAATAGTTAATATTAAGCCTAATTGCAAATATATTCTGAAGTATGTACAGTCACACAAGAATCAGGAAATGGCCTACTGCATCTTCTGCAATAGACCAGACTGTCTGTACCTACCCATATTGTCCTCCATCAGACACAATGCATGGCCACCTCCACAAACTTACCTGCCATGGGCATCGGCCATCTCGCCATACAGGGAAAAGGTGTCAGAATTCCAGCCTGAACAGAGGAAAAGAGGTGAATCCTCATAGATCCTTTGTTGTACTTAACCTTAGTTGGATCACCACCTTTGCAGAGAGTGAGATTGTTTGCAATAGCAAACAGTCCACAATCTGACCCACCTACCTGCTGGACATCCGGCCACTGCAACCTGACACTATTTTCCTGAAAGGCAAGAAGGGAGGTGACCCGGGCGAGGAAATCTTCTGTCCTGTGCTGACCTAGG
Source organism: Galaxias rostratus (assembly GCA_036024795.1). Lineage (NCBI taxonomy): Eukaryota > Metazoa > Chordata > Actinopteri > Galaxiiformes > Galaxiidae > Galaxias > Galaxias rostratus. The sequence goes on along the minus strand of JAVQJS010005584.1, from coordinate 2,347 downwards.
GAATAAAAGATTTTAACAGCACCTACCTTGCAACCAATGTTACTTACCGTAACCCAGTGGTTGCCAGATACATTAAGAATCTGCACAAACCTCTGAGCTGGTGCAGGCATGGTTAAGAGCAGAGCGAGGGAGGTGGTGGCGTAGAGCCCGCCGACACTGGGATGCTGCGCCTTGAGAAGGGCCTGGGCATGGTCAATGACCTCATCGTCTAACCAGACGTTCCAGCCAAGGACCATGCCCCTGAAGTCCTCCACCCTGTTGCTCAGCAAAGCCACACAAACCAAACATATTATTTTTTTACCAACTATTCGCACATGTAAGAATACAGACATAGATATTATATATACTGACCCATTCCAGTGTATCATGGGTAATGCTTAACCAGTAGAAGCGCGAGTTCATCTTCGCCTGCGTCCGCCTGGTTCCGAAGGGACCTGAACTCTGTTAAATTTACCCTCTTCAACTGCTCACCCTCACCTTTGAAGTGCAGGAGACCATCTGGATGGAAATAGAGTTGAAAAGAAACACAAACATCTTGTTGAAAATAAACACAAAGATGGCATGGCTTAATATACAGTTACTTAATCAGTTATTAAGATTTTACCTTGGAGAGTGTAATACTTAGCATGACTACTGCTGCAGCGCTTGATAGACTCAGAAGTCCCCTTCTCATATGCGCTATTGGTAAGAAAAGGCAATTGCGTTAAATTTCGGTGACACCATTTTCAGTCAGTCAGACTAATTGGAAGTACAAACTATATTATTGATATTAAAATTATAACCAATAAAACAGTTAGATAGGCGTCAAGGTTAGTTAAGTTAAGCTAACTTGATATGCAAGGTATGCTATCTATTTAATCTTTAATATTAACGTTTAAATTCAAACTTAAAAAATGAAAAATGGTTAAAAAAGGAAATATTACAAACTAGCTATAAATAATATATCAATAAATTTAAAGTTAATTTTAGTTGCTGTCGTCAATGTCTTGAGGGGATTTTAAGGAGCTTGTGACCAGTGACTGCCCCTTCGTGTAGACTAAGCGAACCGCTTTTAGGTAGATTTGATAGTGTTGCCCTAGCTCGAGCCCTTTAGCCCGCGAACAGACACATTTTTTCAGCCGGACACTATTTCACGCGACAGAGCCACGTCATTGCTGTATCATTTACTGATCCAGAATATACAGAAAAAATAGAAGAAACACAGATAAAAACGTATTGTGAAAACACTCTTTATTTTTTTGCGAAGGGGTACAAACTTCTGTGTGTGTTATCCTCATTCACAAGTGCCTCGTCAAGCTCCTCCTTGTTTTAATGATGATCTGTTTCTGTTTTTCAACCAAAATATTACCATATCTATTGCTTCCTCCATGATGGCCTTTAAGAGTTCTCAAACCTGGCCTGAGATAGATAAAAATGTGTTATTCCCAATTTGGACCTCAGGCTGCACCAAAGAGGGAATGTACATTTAACATAGTTATTGCTGTGTGTGTGTGTGTGTGTGTGTGTGTGTGTGTGTGTGTGTGTGTGTGTGTGTATATATATGTATGTATGTGTGTGTGTGTGTGTATATATGTATATATATATATATACGTGTGTGTGTGTGTGTGTGTGTGTGTGTGTGTGTGTGTGTGTATGTATATGTTCAAAGTGCTTTATTTGTCAAATTCACAGTATAAAACAGGATCATTCTGAGCAAAGAAATTCTTATGACATGGCAGGCAACAACTACGTAGAACAGAGCCAAAATATCCATGACAGAAATATAAATAATATAGAAGTAACCAAGATTTACAGATGGGGGATGTGGACAGTGGGAATTGGAGTACTAAATATTTTAATATATAAAGTGCAGGAGTGTTGATGAATATGTGCATAGGATTGTGATGTGACGATGCGCATTATAGGTACATAGGGAGTGAGCATAGACATGAGAGTTGTGTGATCAATGTGATCCCTGGGGTTAATGTTACTGTTTGAGAAGCCTGATGGCCTGGGGAAAAAACTGTTTGTGAGTCTGGTCGTCCGTGCCCGGATGCTCCGGTAGCGTCTACCAGACGGCAGCAGCATCCATAGCCTGGGTGGCTGCAGTCTTTGATGATTTTCTGTGCTGTCTTAAGGCATCATGTGTGGTAGATGCCTTGCACAGAGGGGAAATGGCAGCCAATGATGCGCTCCGCTGCCTTCACCATCCTCTGGAGGGCTTTGCGGTCAGCAGCAGAGCAGCTATCGTACCAGGCAGTAATGCAACCTGTGAGGATGCTCTCAATGGTGCACCTGTAAAAGTTGGTGAGAGTTTTAGCAGACATACCAAACTTCTTGAGTCTTCTCAGGAAGTACAGGCGTTTTT
>JAVQJS010005583.1:10000-16948 GCA_036024795.1 Galaxias rostratus | reverse complement strand
AGAGAGCTTGTGTGTGTGTGTGTGTGTTCACACTGCTTCTATAGCAAGACTGTGTGGCGAGAAAGAGTTATAAATGTATAGATTGAGAGAGAGAGAGAGTGTGTGTGTGTGTGTGTGTGGGTGTGTGTGTGTGTGTGTGTGTGAGAGAGAAAGAGAAAAAAAAAGAACAAGATAGAGATAATCTACCTCACATAGTGAGAGATGCAGAGAGAGAGAGGGAGGGGAAATAAATACAGAGAAAGAGAGAGAGTGACGAGAGAGAGAAAGAGAGACCGAGGTCGAGGTACAGAGAGGGAGAGATGCAGAGAGAGAGAAAGAGAGTGAGAGGTTCAGATGTAGAGAAAGAGAGAGAGTGTGAGAGACAGAGATAGAGGTGTAGAGAGGGAGAGATACACAGAGAGAGAAAGACAGTGAGAGATTCAGAGAGAGAGAGAAAGAGAGAGAGAGAGACCAAGATAGAGAGTGAGAGAGACCAATATAGAGATGCAGTGAGGGATTCAGAGAGATAGAGTGTTTTAATGAGAGAGACCACGGCAGAGAGAGAGGGGGGGAGAGAGAGATACATAAATAGAGAATGTGAGAGAGAGATAAACATGTTGAGACAGAGAGAGAGACAGCAGTGATGACAATACTAGGGACATCACTAAATCCACATAAAAAACACTAACATTTACGTCCACATTTTCTTGACGCCAGGGTGTCCATGGTCGCCTGTTGGAGAGGAAAAGTTACAAGGGGCCAAAGGTCACGCGTCACTCATTTCAGAGCCATAATCAAGTCGAAGGCCCGCGCTGCGATTCGACATTCCATGCAAATGGAGCTCGTCGCTTTCATCATCATAAAAAAAAGAGAAGCTCCTGTCAAAGCGGGAACGAGAGGGAAAATTGAAACGTGAAACACGTATCTCATAACACATAATTACCAGAACGTCGTCTAAATGGCTCCACTATGAAAGACGTTAATGGACGAGACGGCCATTTTCCTTGACAATGGGCGTATCGTTTGAAAAGAAAAAGGCGGGAAAGACACAGAGGAGAGTGGCGGCTGTTTCCCGGCTGGACATGGCGGACGTCGGCACGTCAGCGCGGTCGGTCTGTCACGGATGTCGACGGGAATCTCATTAGACCGCGGTCTGGGTGCAGGCTTTGATCTCTAACTCACTGGATTTAGCTTAGCTGTGGTGGTATGGGAGAGAGAAGCAGGAGGGTAGGGGAGGGGGGGTGAGGGAGGAAGGGGACCTATAGCAAACTCATCAACGCCACTTGAATGAGCAGCTATAATTGTCTTCACAAGGTCGGCATACGATTATTCTTAATTTGATTGAATTTTCTTTTTTTCGCTCCCTTTTTTACTTTTTTACTCTACTTTTACTCCCCCCCACCCCCACCCCCCACACACACACAATTCACCACCAGCCCACCCCCACCCCAGTAATCCCTCGCCCCTCTCTTCGTTCTTTGTGGTGTCTTTAAGGCACAGGAACGTGGAGAGCCACGCCAAGCTGAAGTGCAAAGGACGCGTGTACTTTACATAGCCATTAACTCCTGAACTGTCCATGGTAACCGATCTGGCAACACCATCACTGTAATCAAGGATCCACAGCGCACGCACTCTTTGGCCGTGAGTGTGTGTGTGTGTGTTTGTGTGTGTGTGTGTGTGTGTGTGTGTGTGTGTGTGTGTATGTGTGTGTAGATGTGGGAGTGGAGGGAGGCGGGGTCGGGGTGTGTATGTGTGTGTATGTGTGTGTGTGTGTATCTGTGTATGTGTGTGTATGTGTGTGTGTGTGTATCTGTGTATGTGTGTGTGTGGATGTGGGAGTGGAGGAAGGCGGGCGGTGTGTGTGTGAGTGTGAGTGTGCATGGTGGTGGGGGCTTGGGGTATGCGTAGGTGTTTGCTGGTGTGTGTGTGTGTGTGTGTGCACGACGTTCTCCATTGACCAGCGATACATCAATCTACGGTGACTCCAGTGTGGCGAGAGGGACTCAAGTTTAGCAAGAGCGTGTTCAGAGCCACTTATCAAAGTGACACCTCCCTTCACACACTGCAACACTAACGCATCTCTGTGTTTAACGGAGCACGGGTGTGTGTGTGTGTGTGTGTGTGTGTGTGTGTGTGTGTGTATGTGTGTGGTAGTAAATGTTTAAGCACTGTGTGGAGACGAGTCTGTGTTGCAGTGCGCCGACACCACTGTATGCAAAGATACTTAGCGTTCAGCCGAGATTTTTTGGGGGGGGTTGAAGCAGGCAGGGGGCGGGTGAGTTGTCGCTGTGGTGCATTTGTAGTTTGAATGAGCCCTCTGAGGTTTCCCACCCCCCCTCAACACACCCCCTTCCTCGTGAGGCTGTCGGGAAAAGGGGGTCGGGCTTAACTCCCGCCGGCCCCCCCTCTCTCTGCCACACAGGGTGCCTGCTCTCTCTGGCATTCCACTGTTGCCATGGCGAAAGCTCCCCTTATCATTCCGCCTGCGGAGACGCTAACATGAGTGGGCTCGCCTGACCCAGGGAGCCACTCACACACACACACACACACACACACACACACACACACACACACACACACACACACAAACTGAAGTGATGCAAAACCGAAACATCAACAGGTGCATATTCCCTGCTTTAATTAGAATCCACGTGGAACACATTAGGTTGTTATTATATATAAACATAGTACATATCCAGGCTGTAATTGTAATCATAAATATGTATATAGTCTATATATGAAAAAGTATATATATACCTTTACATATAGCATATCACATCAAATGTTAATTAATCCCTACTTACGGTTGCTTTGTGATCTAGATGCTTCTTAGCACCCTGCAGGAGGGTTGCTCTTCCCACAGGTTTATCTATATCTATATAAGTCTTGTCCCAGTGCAACCCCATTGAGCTCACAGAGATAGACCAGAGATAGACCACTTATCTATGTCCTTTTCTCTGCCCCCTCACCCTCACCCTCACCCTCTCCCCCATCACCCTCACCCCCCCTGCACACCTGCAGTACGACCACGGCCAGTCAACAGGTCAGCCGCCACGTGGACAGCGTTCCCCCGGGCAACGCAGGGGCCGGCGCCATGGCAACGCGTCCCGATGTAAACCGGAGCTGGGGATGGCATCGCCAGCCAGGGGCCCCTGCCAAGGTGGTGTTCACGGCTGGGGACTGTGTGGGAAGGCTGCCTGAGAGAGGGAGCTAATTTTTCAGGGGCCGGCCCAGGGCATCTGGGCCCGCCGTCTGGTCCCCCGTCTGACTGGGGGGGGAGTGACAGACCGGGGGGCGGGGAGGGGGAGGCGCAGCTGAGAGGGAGCGATTTTTTGGAGGGCCGTGATTTGAACTGACGAGGGGGCTGGGAGGTAAGGGACTGGAGGGGAGGAGAAACGCAGTGTGTGTGTGTGTGTGTGTGTGTGTGTGTGTGTGTGTGTGTGTGTGTGTGTGTGCGTGTGTGCGTGTGTGCGTGTGTGTGCGTGCATGAGAGAAAAGGTTTGTCCTTGGTCCCTCTCTGAGCTTTGCTAGAAAGGCAAGTTGTTGCATAAACAGTTGGCTATGGAGTTAGAAATATGAACATGAAAGTTGCCAGTACTTTGTGCAAGGACAGCAATGTTCTTCTGATGGAAATGAGATGATTAACTCCCTAGGCAGTCAAAATGTTACTTTTCTCACATTTTAATTATTTGGGAGGGACGTTGTTTTAAAGGAGACTCGTCTGTCTTTGTGAATGCCTGTATTAATATGAGCCATAATCCAACCACAACCATATGCCAAAAGAGATTTGGGTTTTCCACAAACTGCAAAATTGTCTCTGCTGATGCCAGGAGATTTTCTAGTGATCCTCAAGGCAAAGCAAGGCAAACTGAAGAAAGACCAAGGACAATTGGATTGTGAAGATACTTTAGAATTCCTTCAAAAATATTTTCAATCTTGGATTATAAGACACTAGAGTTCAGCATGTTTAAAATGCAGATTAAAAACAATTTGTGTTTAAAATAACTTTTCCAGTTTGCGCAATGCCTTGAATTCTAACAAAACAGTGAACGATGCCAGCTTCTATTCCCTTTGTAGACGACGCTCAGTATTTCATAAGTTGCGGTTGCATGGCAAAAGGCACATGGTTTCAGAATGTTGAAGGAGGCGGTTGCTACGAGAAACACATGTCCAAAACGAACAGCATCTTTTGGTTACCATTCATGATGTCCCTCGTACACAGTTCCACTCTGTGAGTGAGCCCAGGGGAATGGCAGCATCTTAAGTCGACATCAACGTCCCTGTAAGTGGGGCTCATTGCTGTGTGTGGGGCACTAACATCTCATTTGTTTTTAACAGTGTGATGTTGTGGTGCTAAATTGATCTGTCTCTGGTATGAAACCTAAAGGTCACGAGTCATGACTCACGACCTCCCCAAAAATCCTGGCTCGGAACTATACGACCCGTGGCGTTCTCTGCTGGGACGGAATGTCTGTGTCCGTGACACCCCGTGGATGGGCAGCCTGGGCCGCGCCAGTCAGAGAGCAGACCTGCACTCCCACTGTCTAAACAAACACCCCCCTCCCACCAGGGCTCCCCTGTAGACCGGAGCTAAACACACCAGCACTGCCCACTCACTGGAGTAAAGGAATGTGCCCCCGCGTGTCGATAAAGAAGCTGTGATGTGCTGCAGGCCGCGCTCCCCTCTTCTGGTGTGTGTTTTTTTCTTCTGGGAGGGGTACCTCTTCGGAACCGTCAGAGTTCTCTCGTCTTTAGTTTTTCCTGTGGGCCGGTCAGAGTGGGTGGGTCCCGTTGTAGGCCTGGTTGGGAGTCAGGCCTTTACGACGTGTTACGATGGTGTTCTGTTTTCATTTGTGGGTTTTTTAGTCCGTCTGTATGGCAGGCCGTCTGTCTGTTTGTCACTTGGTTGAGGGGCATGGTTTTTATTGGTGTAGACAAAGTGTGGTAGCAAAACAGCTATTTTTAGAGGTCAACTCCCTGGCCCAGTGTCTGTTCATTTGCCTTGAGTCCCAGAGCTTGATAATACATATAATGACTAATCTTGTGGTTCTGTCATGGACGCCAGATAGCAGCGAGCTAAACTTCCATCAAAAGACACGTAACACACAGGGACAAATGTGACCGAACAGAGTTCCATTCTGTTACGTCTTCAAGGGCATCACGGTGTTTGGCTTTTGTCAGGAGTCTTTCTTTTGTCATCAAACTGTGGTCTTTTGGGTCTGAGTCATATTTACAGTGTGTTTTAGTTCTGGACGATCAATAGCAGTGGAAAAGACTGCATGAGTGTGACGGACAGTTTACGCTTTCTGTGCCTTGGTGTCTCTCCTATTCTGCGGTTACAACCTCCATGGACAGGAAACGCTTATTGACTCAACAAATTCCAACCTTTGGGGAAAAAAAAAGAGAAAAGTGTATTTTTCATCCTCAAAGATCCTTTTTCTCCTCTCTGAGCTTCACTCTCCTTCTCTGGGCACAAAATATCAGCTAAACAAAAGAATTTCCCAGTTCCTCAACATTCTTCTGTATATTTTGAAAAGATTTTCTGTAACTCTACCTCTGACTGAGGCTTTTGTGAAGAAAAAGTGTTTGTGTGTGTGTGTGTGTGTGTGTGTGTGTGTGTGTGTGTGTGTGTGTGTGTGTGTGTGTGTGTGTGTGTGTGTGTGTGTGTGTGTGAGAGAGAGAGAGTGTGAGTGTGTGTGTGTGTGTTCGTTCGTCCACTGCCATTCCTTTCTGCCTCCATGGCTCCTCGACAGTTATTGCTTGGCTAAGAAAGCCACATGTGTTTTTTGTTTACTTAATCATCTTGAATAATCATAAAAGAAAGTGAGTATTTATATATAAATATCAATTATATTTTTATTGTGGTATTTGTATACATTTGATTTAGTCATACATCAGCATATATGATTATACGTGCATAGGTTAACGTTTACATTTGTTTGGTAGGATGTATTGGTTTCTGTGTGGGCATTGTGATTTTCAGTATGTGACAGTTTTGTTAGGGCGGCTCTGTGGCGTGCAATCCTTCTAATCTAGGGATTACCGTATTAACGCTGATCTGTTAATCTGAGAGTGGAATTTGACACCGTAATCATACTTACTTTATATAATACCAACGTTAGGTTGAATTCCCCACCAACATCAGGAAAGCCTAAACGTGATACCTGTTCTTACCTTATCTTTAAACGCACCTATTGAGTCTGCACTAGTGTGGCTTCCTCTTCGTTCTGACACACCCCTGTGTACCACCACCCCAGACAGAACAAACTCGGGAAAAAGATTTATAAAGGGCCACCTTTTTTGTTGTGATGAATGGTTTTAGTTTTTGTTCCCCAATAACTGTAGTTCAATGTACCAATGTAATTGGATGTGTCATTTCGGATTATGGAATTATGGAATTCCCCTCTGTGCTTGTGTGTGTGTATGTGTGTGTGCGTGTGCGTATGTGCGTGTGTGTGTGTGTGCGCGCGCACGTGCGGATCACAGATCCCTTGGCCCTGGGCTTCATCATCTCCCCCTGGTCTCTGCTGCTGATGCCCTCGGGAAGCATCTCCTTCACGGACGAGAACGTCACTCAGCAGGACCTGAAGGCCTTTACGGCTCCGGAGGTCTTGGAGGGCCTCGCCCTGGCCACCATCTCCGACATAGAGAAGGTATGAAGGAAGGGGCCCCTTTCTGCCGCTCCACGTGATCTTAACTACACTCTGATTTCAGGAGACGTGAATCAACGACCCAGTCTAGTCCTGGAACTAATGTACCTACGTAGTGGCAGGGACTATGTAGAACCCTGGGCCACAGTCTTTGACAGGGAGAAAGAGTGGATGGGACTATGTCGTTGATATAGGTTTATCACTGTCACTCTTCTATTTCACTCTGTTGATCTACAAAATGTCCACTACAGTTCAGCCTCATCCAGGTCTTTTTCTGCATAATAAGACTATCGCCAGCCCTGGTGCTACGTATGTTTTT
>JAVQJS010005578.1:0-15153 GCA_036024795.1 Galaxias rostratus | reverse complement strand
GCATATCCCTAGCAGTGGATGAGTCCACTGACACCACTGACAATGCTGAAAAAGGAAAACTACTAGGCCTACCTACCTCCAGCCAACTATATAAGCTGGACCAATAATAAAAAAATAAATGGATCCATGCCTGTTTCCAAAAATGATTTGTGGACCTTCAAGGTTTCTAATTGGGGACCCCTGCTCTATGATTTTGCGAAGTTTATATTATTTTGTACTATAGCAATATATGGATTTCTGTGTTTTATACAGGGTACCTGAGAAACGTGGTCTCTGGAGAACACTACAGATTTGTCAGCATGTGGATGGCCCGCACTTCCTACCTTGCTGCCTTTGTCATTATGGTCATTTTTGTAAGTATCCTTAATAAAAAAAGCATTATTTTTGTGACTTGCAATGTGAAAACTCTATCCCAATTAATTTCAATATGGGCAAAAACAATTAAAAATGTAACAAGTAATCTGATCACTTAGCTAGATATAAACTCACTAGACTGAAATACTTAAGCCTTGCCTGCAAGAGAATTAAATCGCTAAGGTCAAAACTGTGGGTGTGGTTAGAACAAGATGCAAGCATCATCATTGACGCATCACATAATAATTAAACAATGCATTGCCTATGCACTACAAATGTTGTTGTGTGGCAGGAGAGACCCTGTTTACACCTGGTTGTAAAATAAGTCCTGGGCTAGGACCCCACAGGATGTTGAACACACACGCTCTTATATTTATGTTTGCAAGAACAATTAAAAAAAGGTCAGAAATCTTTTTAACGCTTTGCCAACACAACTGAATTCATATTCGGTACGCAGTGTCTCAAAACAAATTTAAACGACCACGAAGACACATTGTGATCCCATCACTCAAAATACTTGCAAATATATTATCGAACTACAATTAACTCTCACCACTTTGTTTACTGTTATCTCCCACTGTCTCGAAAAGATGGCAAGATGGTTCTCTAGTGTGCCTGGACCCAGTGCCAGATCTCGTATAAGTTGTTGACGAAAATGACTGATAAATAATTCTAGCTGCCGCATAAATTAAACTTAAGAAAAAAAAGATAAACCCATGTTGATTGTTAGAATAGGGCTTTATGCTTACTTTTTTCAGTAGTAGCACTGGTGCTAGCAAGCTAAAGATTTCGGTAGCCAGAAAAACATCTCATAGCATACTCAGGTGGACAGTTCAGCCACAAATGCCTAATTTACTTGAATATCTTATCTACAAAACCCACTGCTTGAAAAGGCAACACTTTGACTCAAAGTGCATACACATGTGCCTCACCAACAGACCAAGTGCCTTAATCTGAGAGGGAAGACGCAGAAGGTAGTGCTGCTTAGGTAGGATATTTGTGTTCTGAAACAATTTTCGAAATTTTTAAAATGTCGCTCTGTTAAAAGCTTCAACCTTTAAAGTGTTGGCCAACAATAGGGGTAAACATAATTTAGACTTTCTCTAACTATTTGAGTACAATCATTTTCTTAAATTGTGTCAATGAAAAATTGGCAGGATCTTTGGCAAAAATCTGAATCTGCCTAAACGACCGTTTCAGTTTGTTGTTATTTGGTGACATTTTATTGGCAGATATGGGGCAAGGCATATCCCTCGCATCCAACAGGGGGAAAAGGGAAACCAATAATTGCACTGTTGAAGGTGTCTAACTTCATATGCCTTGACAGCACAAGATGCTTTAAAACACATTTGATTTTATACGAGACAACACCTTCAAGAATAATATGCATGGTCTTGTGGGGTTTGATTGATTATATCAAAGAGAGGACATTCTGTTAATTTGTATTCTAAATTGATATTTTATTATTGGCTGCTTACCTCGTAAGGTCCTGCCCGGAGAGTGGCTTACTTAAAAATTAATCAAAGTTTGACTTTAAAAAATGACTGGAACACCAAGTTAAATTACTTTCACAACAGCGATTGCTGGACTGTTTTGTACCCGTTTGAGAAGTAATAAAGCATTGCGACAATGTTTTGCATCGGCTACCATCAGCGACGAGTTTTGGTGACAAAATTATGTTAATAAAAGTTGAACTATGTAATGCTAGAATTATCTGTGATTTCAGTCAATAAATCATTTGATATTAAAAAAACATGTATTTTTTTAATTTAACTGCTCAAAGTTGAGGATTTTTGCAACAAAGCATACACTCTTTGGAAGCTAACTGCGATTTGGCAAGAGCTCAAAACGAGATGAATTAAACACTTATTTTGTGAGGCTAATTACTCTGAAATGACTTTCGATTACAGTGTAGCTGTTGCGTTTGTCTGGCTAATAACAGGTACATTGATGAGTTAAATGTTCTTTTGCCTCTGTGTCGAATCTCACTCATACTTACCAAAATTAAATTTTGTCTAGCCTCAGAGGAAAATATATCTATATATTTCCTATATATCCTCTAGGTTCCCAAAGCTAGATGTTTTGAGGCTAAAATAGCAGATGGTATTTCAGATTTGATGTTTTCGGTATCAGTAACTTTATTTAATCGCCAGTGCCTGCAAACAACTTTGGTCTTGTCGACAGGCTCATCTGGCAGCATTTGTAGCTAACCTTACCAAAAATATCCCATATCCGTAGCTTTCTAGTTGCTGTTCTACTTACGGCTGCATTTATTGCGACAAAAGTTGGTGACAATTAAACACATTTTTGTTAATAGTGCGTTAAGTTAACTTAGACAGCTCTAGTTATACCATATATAAGTATAAATACTGCATATGTAAATTTGTTCAGCACCATGTGGGATCTGCTTGTTTCCTATGATTAGTTTAGCAACCCTCCATTCTGCCCAAGCCTGTTGTTGCTGTTAAAAGATTTGTTACTGCTATTTATGTCTACTTAACAAGTTGGCAAGGAATAACTGGTTTACAAAAAATATCAAAATAATTTTGAATGTTGTTTTTTTGTGTAGACCCTTTCAGTTTCCATGTTGCTGCGCTACTCCCACCATCAGATATTTGTCTTCATAGGTGAGATGACTTCTTTAAATCAGTTTCTGATCGATCAAGTTTTTTACACTATAGACAATATACAATGTCTATTGGGTTTGAGACAATGCTTTTTTCAGACTTGTGGTGATGTTGCTGTTTTCCTACATCGCTGTAGTTGTTGCTGTTATTGTCTTTCATTGCCCTAAAGAAGTGTAACTCGACATTGCCAATATGAAAATACCTAGTTACTCTGTTGAATATGTTATTAGTGAAACTTTGAAACTGAATATTTCATTCTTTTTCAATTTATTTATTTTGCTCTCCCTAGTGGACTTATTGCAAATGCTGGAGATGAACATGACCATTGCTTTCCCAGCAGCCCCTCTGCTTACTGTAATACTTGCTCTTGTGGGTAAGACTTCACTCATTTGACTTGAAACACAATGGGGGGGGGGGGATGGGGATATTGGAACCATGTGGTTGATTTAAATTATAGGCTTTAAGCTATTATATATTTTATATTCATTGTTGTTGTCACCCCCTCTTTGTAGTTTTGATTAATGTACCTGTAAATACTATGTTTTTAATTAGTCGCAATATTGTTTTGGTTACATTATTTAGCTAGATAGATATGTTGCAACAAGTGCTGTGGAGATCATTTAAAGTTAAACTAAAACAAGTTCTGTATGAGATCTCTGTAGATTATAAATGAATTGAGTAAGCAATTTTCTTCAAGTTATAAATACATGTTTTCATTATGTTCAGTAATCAATCAATCTTGTTTCCCAAAGGCATGGAGGCGATCATGTCAGAGTTCTTTAATGACACGACCACTGCCTTCTACATCATTCTGATTGTGTGGTTGGCCGACCAGTACGATGCGATTTGCTGCCATACTAACACAAGCAAACGTCACTGGCTGAGGTATGTTATAGGTAGGGATACACAAATATGCATATTTTGGGCCAATACTGAAAATAGATACTCCTTAGGGAAACTTAAGGCCCACAAAAATTGGTGTCCGCTAGAAGTTAACCGGTCAGTTCGAGTCAGCTTATTAGTTCAAATAATAAACATTTAATTAAAAAAGAATTTCAGTGGCTTGCATAAATATTCAACCCCCTTGAAACGTATTGGATTTGTCTGCATTACCAATGATAGTTGGTGGTTGATTAGTTTTTTGAAGACCGACCCTTAAAATGTATTATTGTAAATTTGCTTCAGTTTTATGTTTTGGCGAATTTTGTAAGAGAAATAAGGAACTGAAATAAGATGTTTGCATAATTATTCAACCTGTGGGCTTCATTTGAAAATATTGCACTAACAAGGAAACTGGGGGCCTTACAATTGGCATCACCTCTGAGACGTGAGAATAGCTCATATTTTCTGGATACACAGAGAGGTCAACAATCACTTTGAGGGAGCTACAGAGTTTAGTGGCCGAGAGTGAAGGTGCACCAGTCAACCATATCAAGCACAGTTTGTGGCACAGTGTTAATTTTGACCAGCATTTTTTTGGGGTGTGTTCATTACTTACTGAATATTGCAATTCGTTAAAGTAAAGTTTTTGTCAATTGGTTTAGTTTTAGTCAATGTTTAGTCAGTTGCTGTCAGTTTTCGGTTTAGTAAGATTTTCATAAATTGTTTAGCCTTGACTCCTAAGGGGAGTTAACATAAATGGCTCTGGTTTACATGCACACTTTGAATGGCCAGATGTTTTGTCTCCTCTAGCATTCACAACGTACACTATGCCTCCAACTCTCTATGTTAAGTTCTGGAGTATAGAGTTGTGCTTTTAAGTCCCATGTTCAAGAGTCTCTTGAGTCTCTAGAGACTAGAATTGTGGTGACTTGAAACATCTTTTGACCTTGAAGGGAAAAGGTTTCAGCTAGTCCTTCCATTCCGCAGCAAAATATTTAGGCACATCTTGATTCCGTCCGCAACTGAGCTTGCACAGTTCTTAAAGCAGTGTTTGTCCTGTCAGCTTGACAGGTGCTAGAAAGCCAAGAGGACTATAGACAGTCAAGTCTAAGTATAAGTTAGCACAGACAGGATACTTTTACGACTCACTAATTGTTGTTTAGGAGTGATGTTGAAGAGGAATCTGTCCAATCGCTTGACAAGGGCACTTTCTGCGGCCAGCTTGTTTATGTTAAGATCCAGATATTTTGCCTCTTTAGTTGTTTCTTCGGACAAAACAGAAGCCTAGATAAAATTACTCTATACAGGTCTGTTTAGTTAACTTTATTCCTCAGATGGCACGGATATAGTTCAGCTTCTGTACGAGAGATTGGTTGTCTTACGCTAGGGACAGATTTGAGAGAGTCATCCATATAGATATTGTTGCGTATAGTGTTAAGGCTCTAAGTTCCACATTTCTCTCTTGGTATCAGCTGTCGGTTTCAATGCAACGTTGCCACATCTTGATGATGTTTAACAGATAATTTCCTTATATGACAGAAAATAACTAATAAATGAGTGGGAGAAAATGCAATAATAATCAAGTAAAATGTAATTGATGATGACTGAGTCTGTGTCAGTCTGTACACAGAGATATTATTACAGTCAGATCAGTCTAACAACATCGCAATTTCTGATTAGTTTACATGGGTGAAACAAGTATATTGTTCTATGATAAATAATAATTCCATTGGTCCTTAATGATTGAACATTCCTTTGATGTCCCCTATCACTGCTACTGGTTCCTATTGGAATTTGAGAAGTAAATCCAATAAGGTTTTCATAAGATCGAGGCCTTGTAGCTGCTCCAAGTCCAGTGAAGAACCTTGAAACAAAGAGGTACATCAAAGACCACCCGGATTGTCTATTTTTTTTGGGTGGTAGACCCTGTGAAGAGTATTCCACCATATTTAATCATTCCAGAGAAGCAGGTCTTCTGGAAAAGTTCCGCTTGTCCTTTCGACAAGACATCATCGATGAAGCTGACATTATTTTTTAGAAATGCTTTGTCCATCTTAAATCTTTGAATAAAACATAATGAACGTGTTAGAAATGTTAACGTTACAACGTTGCCAAGTAGCACCACTGACTGTCTAGGAGCTCACTGAGACCCTTGTCCAGGTCTGGGTGGAGATCCCCCTGGACACCATCCGCCGTCTCATCAAGAGCATGTCTAGACGTTCTTTGGGGTGTATATAGGCCCATAGGGGCCATACACCCCACTGAGCCACATTATGAGTTGTCGTGATGAAATTTACATAAGTTCGATCATCCTAAGTTTTAGATCGTTCTCTTAGGTTTGGTGTAATTTTGAATCCAACCCTGAATGGTTTGATGAGTTTAGTTTCCATTGGCCATCCTTTCAGAATTGTGTTCTCAACTTGAATATTTTGCTCATTAATAATCCACTGTTTGATTTTTTTTTGCAGTGTACAATGGTTTAGAAAGATCTGTCACTTTGACCACATAAGCCTTCCATTTTCCCTGTCGTTTTCTTCCCAACTCTTCTTGGATTTGTATGGAGTGTGTTCTAGAAAATTTAGGTTATTAGCAATATTAACAAAAATGTCAACGGTGGGGTTTCTGCAACCAGAATTTTATAATGACAATTTTACCTGTATCAACAAGATCTTTAAGAGGTAAGGATTAAGGAGAGAATGATGGAAATGTACTGTTGTTAAGACCCAGGATTTTTGAAATGATTATTGTTACTTCTTTCCAGAAAGTCTGTATAAGGGGTAATATCCTACCCAAACCTCCTCCACAATGTGTTTCCTTTCATGAGTAAACTGTGCAGAATAAAAAAAAGGTTTTCTGGATGGGATCTATGCGTGGACTGCTACATGTCCCCAAGTCCTAAATGTTGTAGCAATTTGTATTTACACTATTTTTTTTGTTGTACTTCTCTTCTTGTTGGTTGTGTCTAGTGAAGGGTAGCATATTAAAATGTCCTGCACAGATCAGGGTCCTATATGTTTCTGATGCAATCAGATCATTACATTTTCTAACAAAGTCCAGTCACTCCAAGGGACGGCGTAAATAGTGTTGGCTTTTCTTGGTCTATTTTTCCTTTTTATCCAAATAAATACCCTCTATAGCTTATTTCAGATATAAATCAGAATATAATCTTGTTTCAAAACTATATAGCAACCCCCCCTTTTTTATGAGTAAAAAAGTATTGTTTTTTTGTATTCAGAACCAGAAAGATGGGTTACTTGCCAAAATACCAAATTTATCCTCACCCTTTTTAATTTAGCTATAATTTTTCTAATTTTATGTTTTTGGACTGTGGGAGTAAACCACTTTACCCAGAGGAAACCCATGCTAACACTGGGAGAACATGCAAGGTCCACACAGAAAGACCCTTGGGTCAGGTGGGAATTGAACCCCTTAGCACAGTTGTCTCACAACAAGAAGGGGTTAACAACTGAGCCACAGTTCTGTCCCTTGCTGTGTTTATGAGTATTATATCTAGTTACCTATATGGAGCACCACCACACAGAACGGCTCTGCAGTGGGGAACCAAATCTTCATTTAGTAAATGATAGCCTAGTTAAATCTCAATTACAAACTGGTGAACTATTGTTTTGGAATTTATTGTTGTATTAAAATGAAGCAACATTGCTGTGTTTAAATGCAAAGCAATTCTATTTAGTAATCTAAAGAAAGCATAATCATTACTTTACTATAATAAAGGACCAAATCATAACATTAATAAACTAAAATAGGTTAGTACATTTTTAACACCAGGGTTAGTCGCTAAACATACACAATAGTTAAACAGTTTGAAAGATTGTTGTTTTGCAATAAATTGTCACAGCCGTTGTTAAAATTGTCCAGGCCATAGCATCAAAACGTGCAATTGTCATATAGCATGAGTTTATATTACTGTGAGAAGATAGGCAGCGCTGTGACGAGGCATGAATTTGATCCTAGGCCTAGGTTGCTACTGGACCAAAGTGGAAATGTTGTTTTGTTTGATGTTTGTTGTGTGGCGTTCTAAAGTTCTGAATCTTAGTTTGTTGTTTAAAGTTAGAAAAGTTGCCTGTTGATTTAGAAGTGAGGTTTGAAATGTGGATTTTCTTTGATGTGGTTGTTGACCTTTTGGGGAAAGAACAAAGGTGAGCTGGTTCAGTCTTGGTGATATCCTCCGACTCAATGTAAATCTGGTTTAAAGCTCTGAATTGTTTTGAGTAACGAATGTTTTGAAGTCCTGAACGTGGTTTGAATAAAGGTTTCTCTGCTCTGAAGTGGTTAAGTTAAAATTAAGGTCAAAAGCTGAATTGCTTTGTTCTGAAAGTTGATGGTGGACCGTGTGGTTCAAGGATAGAGGGGTTGCGTTTTTTTTTGTATTCATGGCAACAACTTGATGTCCCTCAGGTTGAGTTTTGGATGTTTAAAAGCATAGTTTCTTGCATAGTTTCTTGCTTGAGAAAGCTAATCATGCTGCATTTAGGAAGGGATGTCAAGGTGTCCCGATCCTTTACTTTACTATAATGAAGGACTAAATCATAAAATGAATAAACTAAAACAGGTTAATAGATATTTAACACTAGGGTGATTGGCTGCATGCCAGTGTTCAGAAGTGGTAATCCTTCACTGAGAAGACTAAGTTTACCTTACGATGTTGTTTGGTTTATATTTATGCTTATACAGTTGGAGTATGTTCTGTATCATGTTTGCAAAGCATCTCTCATCATTTATAATCATCATTTATAAAAGACAACACACTATATATTAGAAATACAAACAATTGATACTAACATTTCTTCTTATGACTGTCCAATACTTTCACTGAATGTTTGTTTAGCATCAATTTTTTTATCCTTTGAGTTACTGCTGTATGCTGCTGGAATTAAGTCAAGGTTCTATGCTTGTGCGAGAGAAACATGTGTCCCCCCCTGGAATGTTCACTTCACATTTGAACCTGTTCTTATCTTTACTAAAGGGGAGGGGCAAATATTCTGGGATTGGTTTCCTTACGGTCTCCATAGCACATGGTTTATCTTTCCTAATTTGTTAAACCTTCCACAACTCTTTTCTCTGTTTTTTTTCATAGATTCTTTTACTTGTACCACTTTGCATTTTATGCATATCACTACCGCTTCAATGGACAGTACAGCAGTCTGGCTCTCGTCACATCATGGCTCTTCATACAGGTGAGATAACTTGGGTGAATGTAAGTATATGAAATTATCCAGAGGTAATGAAAGAAAATGCATTGTCATACACCCAATATTTTGATTATATCAGAGGAAACTTTTACACTTTCACAACAATTTCACTATTATAGTGCATACATTTTATATTATTTGTATAGTTATTCCAAGTTTACAAGTAGCTTCGTCTATGTATGTATTTTTATCTGAACAACTTAGTGATAGAAATTGAGGACATCTCTTATGCAGGCATTATGCCCTATCATAATATGCCCTTGAGGAGATTCCATTCCATTCTGAGGCCTGTCCCTAAAACAAGTTCACTAAGTTGGTTTTGGTTAGTCTGACTTCAGTTCCTATGAAAACTTTTGATTGAAAACAAACCTGGTCTCGGGCAACTAACCAAAGGCGTATTCTGTAAATCACACTAATAAAATTCACTCTAAATAGAGTAAGCCAGGCCTGAACGAACGTCAAATTTCCCTTGAGCCTCAGGCCATTCCATTAGCACAGCCAATTAGAGTTAACTCGAGCCAGGCTTGTACAAACTGGCATTGTGTGCACACAGAACAGAAGCAATCCGGGAAAAGATTGTCAAAAGCTGAGAAAATGTTGCCACAACCTGAGAGTGGACCTATTCTAACGAGAAAAACACAAAGGACTTTGGCAAAAAGCAATACTGCAGTAATTCTCAAGGCCAGGAAATTGCGTGCTCAAACATTGTAGATGGATTAAATGCTTAATTTAGATGCATACTGGTTAATGTACAGTTCATCCATAAAGTATTCATACCCCTCACTTTTTCCACATTTTGTGAAGACAGCCTAATTCCAAAATGGATTATCCATCTAAAAAAATTCTCAACATTCTACACGCAATACCTCATAATAACAAAGTGATGTTATATATATATATATATCTTTTTGCAAATGTATTTAAAATAAAAAAAATGAAATAGCACGGCCAGCTGGGTTAATACATTCAAAAGGAAGTATGAAAAAAATAGAGAAAAGATAACTTTGCTATGCTATCGGTTTAATCAATTCAGTTAAGGTCTATCAATAAAGACCTCAACCTATGTTTCTTATTTGTCAATCATGTTGTGTCCTTTCATTGATGAGAAGGGGAGGAATGAGGAGGCAGTTTCAGGTGCCGCGTACCCTGACAACTAATTTATTTAAGGGTGATTCAGCTACATAGAGTTTTGGGTTTAGGGGGGGTTCTCTCCGAGGTTAAGGACTACTTTGCCATATGAGAGTAAAAGCATAGTGGGAAAAAAACAAGTTAGGCACATTTAGGCCTCCTTGGTCTACTGGCCTCTGCAGCGTATTCAGACTCATTCTGAGTTTGTTCATAACAATGTATTACCAAGGTAATTAAGTTGCTCAAAGTAGTGCCGACTTCAACCCTCAGAACTCCACAAACCCGCCAGCTGGGTCAAATGCACGGTATCAAAATGCAAAATCACACCATTAATCATACTCTGAAACTACATAAACAGCCGCTCTTGTCAGACTCTAGACTTTACGAACGTCCCTAAACTATTCATGTGCACAGAATGGTTCGATCGGGAAGAATAACCGAACATAAACATAAAATAGTGATATTTAATCAAAGTCACAATGCCATGTAACACGTTGGACAATCCAGATTCTAAATTCTAGATAAACACTTAGTACTGCGCATCGCAGCAGCTTAGCTAAGACCAACAGTCACGTGGCAATAAATCAGCGAATCTTAGACTGAACTTCAGGCTGGAGCTGAGAGAAGAAAGGCCTTAGAAATAGTGATAAGTTGAGAGTCATTGTAACATTTTAAATAGTTCTATATTTATAATGTAATGGAGTCAATCACTTTTTTCCAGAATAGGTAACACTTTTGGAAATTTGGAAACCTTTATACATAGATTTAATTAAAAAAAAAATATCAAAGAAATTCAACTTATATTTCTTCATTTTGTGATTAATGACATTAAGAATGTCATAAAGTGTGTCATACTGCACAGAAAATTTGGGGAATTATCCTATAGTCTGGCAATGATACTGTTTTTATAGATGTGCAGTGCAAAATAAGTCTACAGTGAGTAAAAATGTGGCAGGTGCAAAAAACAGACAGAAATGGCTTTGGGTTCAGAGGGTTCATTTCAATTGATTTGAAACCTAAGTGGCTCCCTAAATGACATAGTAAAATTCTAGAATTCAATCTCCATCTAGTTGAGCCAGTCTGGTCTAGCCAGCCTATCAAAGGACAGTATGTGGAGGAATAATGGGCTTTGGTCATAGATAAATATATTACCAATGTTGCTTGATTCTAATATCGATCCTTGAGAATGTTGAAGGTTAAAGAGAAGAATGTATAATCCCTTGATGAAGGGTCTTGTAGACGCCAATTATCTACCAAACCAGACACCTTGGATATATCTTTGAGTTCAAGAACAGCGGGAACAAACCAGAGCAACAATCGAATATTGTGTCCTTTATTTAATTAAAATCCCTTCCAAGATAATTGGATAGTCTCCTATATTGTTGTTTCTTCTCAAGCAGTTAAAAAAAATGCCAGATGGCATACACATTTTTCTAGTATGCTATTAGCCTGGATCTCACAAAACAGAATTCTCCGTGTCTTAAATGCACTTTATATTAGGCATTACAATCGTAATTGCTTATTTACTAATGTTTCCACTCCTCTGCTTGAGAACTGGTATAGATATTTCAGTTATATACTCTTATCTAGCGTCGATTTACAATATTTTCATGTTATATTTGTACCAACTGTCTTGGTTATTATGTGATTGAAATTACTGGGTATATAGAACCCAGTTACACAGAACCCAGTTTAGCTTAGGTATCTCTTTTCAGTAATTTTTAGGCATTTGATAGCTTATTGATAGTACTGCTAAAGATCATTAAGTTAGGGCTTCTTTCGCTATACCGTGCTTAGCCAGACCTAATGGGAGTACAGTCAACAAGGAGTTCCTTGTGCTGTCCTGTGTGTATGGGTTTTTACTACTGCTTATTTGCAGCTCTATTTGTCTGAGTGGACGTTATCTAGTTGAAGTGTGCTTAGCTAACTATTACCCTCTTAAAGGCACCATGAATAATGGCTTACTGCAAAACTCACTCAACATATTTGTCAACTTAGGACCATTAAGACAGGCAAACACAACAGTGTAGTGTCAGAATTAACATTGTAATATGTATTTATATGGTAAAAAATAATCAGTATTGAACAAGAAATAACACTTAAGACAATAAACTCTTGCTGATTTTATGTCTGCATGTTGTCCACGTGTGATTTGCCGTCTAAAAGCCTTAAAGTGAAGGTTAAGCTAACACAGGGACTTAGGGGAAATTTCTTCCCTCCTGACATACATGAAATGGACAATGAAGCAGTGTCCAATTAAGTCAGTTAAATTGATTGTGGCAATCTCAGCAACGTCATACTGTACCACATTGTATAATGCAGAACAAAGAACACTAAGGAAATGGATATCTGTTGCTGGGACTAGTGAGTTCGAATTGAGACGCTAGTTTTATGTCGGTCAGTATTTGAATGCATGCTAAACTGTACCTACACGGCACAGTACGGACAGGCAGAGTGGAACAGTGCAACAGCAAGAGTTAGACTTCAGTACATAGCACAGATCCTGTATGAGATTATGCAATTTGTAAGCATTCCTTCTTCCAAAATAGTGTTGTTGGTTTTTTTGCGGTGACTTTTAGCATCGCATCTCACTTTAATTTTCATTGACAAATCCAATAGACTACGAAGAAGTGAAGTTGCCAGAAAAACACTGCAACCAAAGTTTAACTAGCGTTGTAATTTTTTGTAAAAGAAAAATGCTGTCGGATGTTGAATTAAACTGTGGTCTAGTGCAGATATATTATGTATGATCAAAAGGTTACATTATCACTGAAAAAATTGTTGGACACTCAACATTATCCATTGCAAAAATGGTGTTCAAAGCTAAACACATGATACTGTGCATTGACATGTCATATCTTTCAATTGCCTTGATCACATTCAGTAAATACAATTAAACACTTGTGACTTTGTTGAAACTGACAGAATTATATCTTTCAAACTGATAAATTTTGTTTTATGGTAATATGGGGAATTAATCCAAAATCGCTTCATGTCAACCGTAGACATTTTACATCACAGTTAGCCACAGGCGCCAAATACTTTTTTAATGGTAAGATGTAGGCTGTCATGATTATATGTTTATAGTAGAAAAGGGTCTTAGTGATGTTTTCTTCTACTGACTATTCAGAAGAGAAGCATAACATTTAATCCAGGAATGACTTGAGTGTGGTTATATTCAAATTAAGAAATCTTTTTAACATATTTCAATTCTCCTTTTCTACTTTTGTAGCACTCCATGATCTATTTCTTCCATCATTATGAGCTTCCAGCCATTTTGCAACAAATCCGCATTCAAGAGATGCTTTTACAAAACCAGCAAGCAGGCCCTGGGAACCAATCTGCCATGCAGGATAACCTCAACAACAACACCAGCACAGCTACTCATGACTCTGCTTCGGGCCCTGCAAGCACAGCTCCAGACCAACCAGCCAACAATCAGCCACAGCGACCAACTCTTCCATCTCAAGGGATGGGGGCATCCACTGGCATGGAGACCAGTATGACCGTGACAAGCGGGACAGCCTCAGATCTGGACTGGATGGCTGAAACAGAGGCCATTATAACAGAGGTGCTGTCCTCCTCTGCCCCTTTACAGGTTGGTGGCTCGTTACTGGAGAGGTCTGTTGGGGCCTTAGAAGGTGGGACAGAGTTGGTGAGGGAAACAGTGTCACAGGAAGGTCTTCATATGGGTGGAGCTGAAACAGAATCCTTGGGAGAAAGAAATACAGAGGACACCAGCAGTTCAAGCATGGTTGTATTGGAATTCAAAACAATCGGAACCTCTGCGCCTTGTCTTTCCCCTTTACTTCCATTAGCAGATCCCCAAGAAATAGTGTCTGCAAGCATTAACTGTTCTTCACATTCTTCTTCACAAACAGACTGCAAGGATGGCCTCTTGGAGCCAGAGAACTGTACCTAGTAGGCCACTTCGAAGACAGTGGATGCGCCCATCCCAAACTCCAACCAGCCCACTCCAGTCTAAACATCTCGCCTATTCTAGCACGCAGAAATTAGCTTTCTTAATTCCTTCTTAAGCACTGCACAAAAGCTAGTTGACTTTTACTGTATTGAATTTGTAATACACAATATTCAATAGAACAAGAAAAATTATGGTTAAATATTTAAAAGAAAAACGGTGTAACTCTCTCGCTCCAAGATCTTTACAGTGGATCTGAAATGTTGATGCTTGCAATCATTCCTTTCAGGTTAAGAAAGTCAATTCCATCCGTTGCAACATCTCTCTTATGTAATCATTAAAGGTTTGCCATCATTCTGATATTCAACTCTTTAATTGTCACCATGTGATATTGCTTAGTGTGCTTTCTGATAGAATGTTATTTGCTAGAATGATTTCATTCTAGGAGGAAGTAAAGTTGCTTTTTTTTTGTTTTGACAGAAGCCTTGGAGTGGATATAATTATTCATGTGTTGTTGACTTTTCTCAATGCAAATGTCAAATAAAAATGACCACTGTACTCTGTTTATCTTTTCAATAGGGCAGATATTGGATTTTATTCCTAAGACCCCTAAGATAAGCGGAATAAGTAGGTCTATTATATGTTTTTTAAATACACAGCATACGGTTCTATTATGTTGTGTCATCATTATGCCAAAATCAACGATGAACAATCACAAAAAAATGTATTTTGAATTGAAAGCAGATGGGTCATTAAGGTTTTCAAGTGGGTGTCTTCCATCCTGGGTGTGTATTTAATTTGAGGGCATGACAAGTTTAGTGTCCTTATTCCTCTGTAAACCTGGCAGCTCAACACACTTTTCCCATAGAGCCAGTTAGTCACCTACTAAGGCATTATGGCACCTCTAACCATTTTCAAAAGTACAAGCGAATCTTTCAAGTTTTTCAGTGTTCATTCATAGATTATATATATATATATATATATATATATATATATATATATATATATATAGAGAGAGAGAATTTGAATG
>JAVQJS010005568.1:0-29264 GCA_036024795.1 Galaxias rostratus | reverse complement strand
AGGGATAAATCTTTTATGTCCATAACATCCATATTTCTGTAAAGCTGCTTTGTGACAAATTGTTTTTGTAAAAAGCGCTATATAAATAAAATTGAATTGAATTGAATTGAATTGAATTTGTGGGAGGAAACATGAATGGCTTTTCAACCCTCAGTCAGCGTTCTTCCAATGAAGAGTTTCCATGGCTCCATGGTCCAGGCAAAACTGGATGAGCATGCTCCCTTCTTTTTACTGGATTCGCAAAGAGTCCTTTGTCCATGAGCAGCTGGCTCCGTCACTTCATCACTTGTCACATTGCCCAAAGCTGGTGTACATAATCACTTTTAAGGTGTTTATGGTATTAACGCTTTTTCCTGATATCAGTTTGAAGAATGATTCAAACCAATAACTTACTGCGGTATGGACACTCGGTACATTGTGTTCAACTGTTGTTCTGTTCTTGTCCAATGTTCCTCAAATATTCTGACAATCCTTATAGGGATTTCTCCTGTAGGGGAAATATGGGAAATATGCTTGAGAGGAGGTGCTAGTTTGGGATGAGGAGAGGATAGTTTATTGCAGAACTGGATTGTTCTCTGAATGAAAACAACAGGCACTCAAGCCACAGCGGACTGGCATTGTAATAACAAACAATCCTACAAGTGTGTGCGCCATCTGAATTGTTCGTAAGTGAGACAGCCATTCGGCTGGCGAGACAGTGGTCACAGTGGGTGCATGGATCAGACTGCATCTCGCTGGCTTGCAATAACAGGAACCCCAATGCGACTCCTGCAGCCTAGCAGATAAGGCCAGCTCAAGTTGGACCAGGAGCAAGAACGAGGGAGCTAAAAAAAGCAACATTAATGCATATTAAGACAATAGCAAAGTGGAGCGCCCAAGCTAGAGACAGATCAACAAAGGTGGAAATTTCTAGCATGGGAGTTGTTCCTTAATATCTTATGAGTGACAGTGGAAACAAAGAAACATGTTTTCATGGAATGTAGACAATGTAATGGGTCTGAGACCGTGCGAGTGATTGACAGAATGTATGTCCCGTTAATTGATTTGAGATTGTGCACAGGTGCATTACAAAACACATTCTGATGGTATGGAAAATGAAAAGTTGAAGGTGTTGACTTTCATTACCGCCCAAGTCAACAGTAAAACCAAGGAACACAATCATATCTGGAGCAAAGGTCAAAAACCACTCAGAAAAGTGGATTCAATTCCCTCTTTCCCATTATAATGAATCAGCTACATTATCTAAACTGGCCACTGTACTGCCATTGTTCAAGGGAAATCCTAGAAGGAGTCCTCAACCAAGTCAAATGTCTTTATTGTTAGCTGTCCAAAGTAAAATGTACTACAAAAATGCTAACCAATGTTGAAAAAAAAAACATTGAGATGGTTATCAAGGTTCATGATCAACAAGGCCGATGGCTGAGGAACAAGGCGCCAGCAGTTCATGTAATTCCTTCTGTGGTCAATTGAGTGTATACTTAACCTACAGTAAGCCTCTACACAAAAAGGGAATGTGTGGGTGCGTTCTTGATGACAACATGTTTTATGTTGACAGTGTGTGCTATGGTAACCAGGAGGATTTGCATGAGTAAAACCAATTCATTCCGTCGATAGCTGGCATAAACAAAAAAAGGACAGTGTGTACTGACTTGCCGCCCCACAATCATCACAATTCTACGAGATAAATTATTTCAAGTTTGAGCGCGGACTCTCAAAGAATGATGTTTGTGCCAAAATGCAAAACAAGTTAAATATGAGGCTCCATGAAGAAGGTATTTAGGTGATGACAGAAACTGCTGGAACAAATTAAAATCTAAGACATTGGAATGTTACAGAATTCACTGGAATTTGGTATTTAATGCAAGGATAGTGGTCTAGTTTATTTAGATTAAAAAGTTTCAGTTTGACATCTGGTCATGTGAAACACCTGGAATTGTATCAGTTGAAAACAAAACAACTTTATCAAGCCGACAAGGAATAAATGATTCCCGAGCATACACCACAGTCTTATCCCTTACTTTCTAAATCATTGGTGTCTTTTAGTGAGGGACAAGGGCATCAGAGTCGCAACACCATGTCCGAACACCCGAGCACACAAAAACAACTGAACTCTTGGACAAATGGAAATAACAGGAAAGCACCCTTCAGATCAAGGGCTCTGGCAAGATTTATGTGAAAGAACCCGGGGCCGAGCGGGCAGCCCGAGGGAGTCAGCTGACTCACCGTGGGGTGACACCCATGGAGCACAATGAGCATCCCCACTGCGGCTCCCTCTCGCTGTGCCGCTCTGTTATTCAGGTTCAACTGGAACACGGGGACTGTCTCTGGATCAGCCCTGGTGAGTCAGGAGTATGTCCTGTACTGGATACTGGATTATGATTAACAAGCCCAGTGTTTGTGCATACGATTAACATTCAGCAAATGAATACCTTGATAAGTGTTTGAGACAATAGTTGTGAAGGAAAACAGGAAGCATGTGGTGACTGAAAAATTCTAATGATTTAACTTACAAATCTCTGTCAGTTGAGAGAAAACAGGCCCGTTGCAGGGAGGATTCTGCTACAACCCATTCCATGTGTTTGCAACTTTCAAGCGATCTTTGTGGCGAGCACAGCTTCAATTCTTGTCAACCGTTGTCTCAGTGGTCCTGGTTACACAAATTGCCAGCATGCAGGGCCAACAGCTTGATCTGTCTCTCGCTTTCTTTACCTCATTGTTGTTTCGTCTTTTAATCTCTCTCCCTCTCTCTCTTTTTCAAACACGGACCTAACAGCATTGCGTGCAGGCTGCCGCCCATTCCCACTGTCATGCCATGATAGCCCAGTGTTTGACATTACCACAGCGTTACAGAGTGGTTGGCCTTCGTCCCAAATGACAAGTTGACTTTAGCCAGAATTCCATGCATACTGAACAGAAAATGTTGTAAAAGATGATCAAAAACATATTGAAATAATTACAGCCAGTGTCAATGTTCTTTATAACTGGCCACTGTAGCTATGACATTGCAAAGTGCTGTGTTGAGAAAAGTAGGCCAATAGGACATTAATGTATTTGAATGTGCAAAAATAAAAGACCCAGAACCATCAACCTTTTTAAGTGTCCTCACATTAAGGTGGACATGCCTTTCCTTCATGTAACTCTGACCTGACACTATCTGCATAATTTCCCACAACTGATAGTTTATTACAACTGATAAAACCAGAGGCACGTGAAGGCTTTACTAACTGTCAAGTATGTCAATCACTTGGTGGATGCTGAGAAGGAACAGTCTCCACTGACGCCAACTGGCGTGCGGCAGGAGATGATTCAACATCAAACTACAGTGACCGGCTCTTTATGTACAGACACATCTACATGGTTTTCATGTTGACCACCGACCATAACCGAAATATGCATTGGCCTAGCCTAAGAGCCAAGCCAGGTAGAAATGCGCCTAAAATACGATCCCCCAACGTTCTGCAATGCTAGAACAGCGTAAACAATTTTTTGCATTGGTTCAGTTGAATAGAGGCTTGTGAGATAACCGCCCTAATCTCAAGCATATCACAGCATCGCCCCAACCTAATCTAGACGCATCCGGTACACCACCCGATACCGTCGTTCCCTAAGGTGTGGAATTACTGGAGCATAGCGAGATACGGGAGGGGATACTTGTTAAGTGTACAGTCACGAATACCCTCATCAGCCCCAGGTGCCAGTCCTGTCCCTCAACCCTACCTTCTTCTGGGCACGCTGCCAGCAGCCCATTCTGTTGTTATATTAGGTCATATAATGTTTCCCAAAGACAAAGGGCGGTACAAGGAAAATCCACTTTGTGAGGTTCTGTAGCCATATCGCATAATCCTTCGTTCACTGAATCATTTGAATGGCTAAAATTATCCCATGGTATTTTGATAAACACTGTCATGGCACGACAACATAGATAAGGAAGTGTCTAAGAGAGTTTCAGAACAAATAATTCCAACATGGTTTCATGCTGCCCGGTCCACAGATGGACCTAACCTAAACAGGACCGCTAACACTAACAGAGCAGTTTGAACATTCCAGGACTAATGTACTGGTGCTGCGCAGAGCCAGCCCCAGTGTGTTTACAGACCAGAGACATATGCGTGAACCGTCCGGCCTACCGTCCATAGGGGCTGCACCCGACCACGCTGTTCTCACTTGCCTGACACATGATGTCATGGCCTGCCACCTCTGGCGGCGAGCTCTGTCAAATCCCAACGGCCCCTCAGCCTTATTCCATCGGGGCATGCGGGCTGCGCACCTATTTACAAAGGGAGGTGACAGTTGAGGAGCAACGGTTACCAGGGTACACATCAATCGCGCACGGATGAAAGTGTTCTAAATGCCATACAGGACACCTCCTAGTTATCCTTGCATAATCATAACCATGCATGTTCTAGGGACCTCTTCAAAGATCTCATAAAAATGCTATGCTTTTTTCCTGTCCTTGTGCAATCTCGGAAAGCCATGCCAAAGCAGGAAGCAAAGTTGAATGCATCCCCGGAGGTCACCATACACACAGCAGTGCTCCCCTGGGGCTGGCACATTCACAAGCCTTGCTATCATGCCTGGCGGGAATAGTAAATGCCCTGGTTGGTGGGGAAAATGAGCTTGATGAATGACTGGCAGCTCGTACACCAATAAGACAAACAAGACATACCTGTTGACATCGAAAGTTTTCAACGGTGCACGCGATGCACAAGCAAACAGACACACCGAGAACATGTATGCACATGCACGAAGATGCATAAACCCTCAATTTATCCGTAACCACAAACTATCGCCTTCATTTTAAGATGGACAGGTTTTCTTGTAAGAAAATATCTCTTTGGTACTTCTAAATCGCTGAGCATGCATTAGGTAAAAGACATGCTTATGTCCGATGCACATTTACTTTAATCTCATAGGGCCAATAGATACATGATTGTGTCAATGTTTCTTCAAATATTTTCAACTACTCTTTTCAAGGTTGGTATATGTAAATATCAAACTGAGGGCATCCTACTAGATCAACACATTCCAAACACACTATCATCATTGAGAGTGTGTACGCTGTACGGCATGAACCAATTCAAGAGCACAGTGTTTTTCAGTGACCATGGCAACAGGCAAGACTGATTACGGTCCATGAACAGGAAGTGCTGCACGGACAACAGGATGTGCCCTGGCTCCGGCGTCAAGGTTCTAAGAATTCTAGGAAGTTATTGTACTTTGTGGAATGGCCCCAGGAATGCAAGATGTCTGCCTCAAGTTTAGGGTTCTGGCTCTATCACATGGCGAGGCAACCGGCTTTGAAGATAATGTCTTCGTGCTTGATGCATGTGTGGCATTGTGCTGGCACAGAGAGGGTTATCGTCACACGTCTCCCCGAACTCTCTCCATTCTCTTCCTGACAGAGAAAAATGCAAAACAGACAGGAAAAGTCCCTTAGCGTATTCCTGAACAATCTGTCAGTGATTGCTTTTTCAAATTTTCAAAAGTGGTTACATGAAGATGACTTTGAAATCCTTTGTTAAAAGTTGGTGTTCCTTTTCATTCCCAGTATCAAAGCCCATCCCATAAAAGATATTTATGAATGGTGTGGCTAACTTATTTACTGACTGCCTGACTAACTAGCAAACATAAAAGTTGGTGAAATTGTAAAAAGTGGATGTTGATGCCACTGCATAACAACATAACATTTTCTGCAACCAAAGCCCCCCCTACAAAAGAAACGTATGGCTAGTTTGGTTAATCTAACTGACTGACAAAGTAGCTAACAGCAACGTTTTCTAAAAGCAATTTTAAAAGGTTGATGTGACTAGAATAATAATGGCCTAGCTTGATGTAGCCAAAGCTCATCATCAAAAAAGTGGTACAAACGGTATAGCGTACTAACCAACATAGCCGGCCGACCGATTAACCAACTAACTAACTAACTAACTGTCATTTTATTTTGGGCACAAGACTCACAAATGTGCTCCGGGCTGCAGTAGGCCGCCTGAAGGCTTTACCCCACAGTTTCTCCTCATCCAAGGACCTGCACTCATGCTTTTCCTTTGAGCGGATCATGTATCCGGTGGGCCACATTCCTCCATCTTAAGATGTGTTTGATCCTGTGTTGGCCTCACCTGCCTAATTGGCCCCATCTCACTATCCTTTCCTCAAACAGCAAGCTTCCCCATGTTCTGCATGTCAGTCTCTGACGCGTGGACAGAGCTGTTGGCCTCCGGGGTGGAGGTCTCTGGGGGTCGTCGGGGTCATGGGTTAACACCACAGGCTGTGCTACGACAACAAACAAATTGTCTCAGCTCCATTAAGCCTGAGACCTCTGAAACTCACTCGCACACAAAAAAAACAGCAACATACACATTTCACCTTATTTCATCATAATTTACAAAATGCTTGTCTCTTTACATAAGGTTTAGGTTTTTGTAATAATGATGATAAATTGAATTTATACAGCTTTCATGAACAAGGTTGCAAGGTGCTTGATAATAAGAACAGTATAAATAAAATATATAAATATAGCAATTTAGTATTTAGTATTACATGCCCTTAGATATGTTATGTGGCTTTGAGCCCAAGGAAGAGAAGTAGACAGTTTCAGTTAATCTGGCATGTGGGTTGGGAAGTTGATCCTCGGTGGATCAAATGTTTTTGTGGTGCTGACAGCTATGCCCTGCCCGGGAGCTTTTGGGTGTCTGGATGTGTGCCTTATGTGTAGCTAATTGTATGTTGGCTCTCCCGAATGATGTGTTTGTCAACAGAGAGGTTAACAGCTTTGACCTCATCCTCTTTGCAGCCCCGATGGTGAGGAAGAATGAAGACAAAATTAGGCTTTAGATGAGATGGTCTTCTTAAGAGGATCTGTGGCTGCCAGAGACCAAATCTAGGTTAAAAAGAATGACACACAAAAGGGGTTATAGTAATTATAGTAGGATTTATGATTTAGTGAGCTTCAAATCATTTAATTATGGCATCATGCCAAGGGTTCAAAGAATCAAGCTCTTGCAGTGATTATGGGTGTTTGATGCCCTCTAGTGCTGAAATGCAGATGATTCAGAGAAGACTAAAGCTGCGTTCCAATTGACGTTCAACATGCACCTCTTGACTTCCCCTCAGCACTGGCCCTAGGAGAATCCCCTCCGCCATCTTAAATGTCGCTCCATAAGTCTGTAAATCTGAAGTAAACTCATTGAGATGGACCCTCGGAGGGCTGAGGGAGCAAGTGAGCTGTACCTGGGAAAAGGCCTGAGAATACAAAGGGTGCCAAAGTAGGAAGGAGCAGGAGCATCGCATTGACAAGTACTAATATTCAGGCAACATCAACAACCAAACGATTTAGGAAGTTAGGGACCTACTGCAAAGAATTGTGCCAGACCATAAACACCATATTAGATAGTAGTCAGAAGATGTGTCTGAAAAAGAAGGATCCAATATGGTAACAAAAGAAAAAAACTTCATGCTGAAAAACCAAGAAGTGGTTAAATCTCAGAACAAAGGTATATAAGTAAGTCCTTCCCGCCCCATTTAACAGGCCTGCAGGAACACAGTAGGGAAAGATTTTCTTCTTTTCAGGTGGTAAGTATCCCTGCCAAAATAATTATGAATGACGGTAGGAATAGGAATTAGGGAACAGTGTAGGAGGATCCATCACTTTAACATACAACATTGTGATTTAGATGATATTGTATCTATTTACTTGTAATATCTGTCCATGCCGAGAGCGGACACTGAGGGGCGGTGGTTCTGAGACATCATTGCTCACCTTTAAGAGGTCCGGAGGTGCCATGGGCTCAAATTAACAAAACATCTGGGATGGAGGGGGCTCACTTGACATTGTGCTCAACCAAAGTCCATTCTAAAATAATGTCTTTAGAAGTGCTCATTTTGGAACATTGCTTAATGGATATTATAACATCCTGTCCTCTGTATATTGATATGTAGCATGGTGTAACAACCTCCATATGTTAAAAAAAGAGTAAAATCAAACAACTTGAAAGAAGAGAAATGTTTATCACTGTCTTACAGTTTCAAGCTTATTCTAGCTGCTCTCTTCCTCACACTGGTCTGTGCTCTGACATCCCTGGATATTCTTGCTTTCTTCTCAAAATAGGTTACACCTGGAGTTGAATGTGGACTTGGAAATAACAGAGTTATATTAATGTATTTTATGACCTAAGGACAAATTGTCTTTTGAGGGTTTCAAGAAGAGTCAACGATTTGATCGTTTGGAGGCAAAGCACAGTAATTGCAAAATGGTAAATATATATATAGTTAACTAAACACACGAAATGTTTATCAATATGCTGTCTTTAAGTAATGATACATTGATGGTGGTTTATTTAGATATTAGTTCACAATGCACATTTTGCAATCAATCACTGTTGTGGCCGCATTTCTCAATATTTGAAACAGAACAGGAGGACTGCGATTTGTCCACCAGAGAGAAACAGAGAGCCGACTGAAAAATATGCACAACTCAGAAATTTAAACTTTTTCGCCGGGTGGTTTATTTTTTCCTCAAATAATACTAATTCGGTAAATGATGCTAGAAAGAAGTAGGGAAATCGAATAGCGTAAAAAGGCGAAACAAACAATCGGCGGCAAAAAAAGAGCCTACTCCAGCTGACTTCGGGCGAGAGGCCGGGTACACCCTGGACAGATCGCCAGTCCATCGCAGGACTAATACATAGACATACAACCACTCACACCTATGGACAATTTAGAGTCACCAATTAACCTGCATGCTTTTGGTCTGTGGGAGGAAACCGAAGTACCCGGAGGAAACCCACGCCAGCACGGGGAGAACATGCAAACTCCACACAGAAAGGCCCTCAGGCGGGAATCGAACCCAGGAACTTCTTACTGTGAGGCAACAGCACTAACCATTGCGCCACCATGCTGCATTATAGGCCTACTTAACTAAATTAAATAAACATTTTACATATATCTTTATGTTGTTAGACGTCTTATCGTTATGATGAGATTTTGGTAGTGTTACTTTTTAAATGCATTTGTTGGTCTGGTTGTTTTGGTTAGGATTATTTTAGCAATTTCAGTAGTATTAATGTCATTAATAATATTAGTTGTAGTAGTATTAGTATTTTTCTGTATTTTTGGGAATGTCATATAACTCTAGTGGGTGGTATCAGTTAATGATAATTTATTCATGAATAATAAGGGCAATACATTAAGAAAGAATAATTAAAAAGACAATCAATAGGAGAAGTCTGATTATTATTATCTTTTCTCTTGTATTTACACATCATTAAGTGTAGTGCAGATTATTTTTTTTTGTGACATGGGACCAAGGTCGAAGGGCTAAAACGTTTTATTTGATCTATTATCAAATTAATTAACAATTGCAACCACATGTTAACCACTGTGTATCTACGCGCATACAATTTTACAATATGTACAATACTTGTACATTATCTTTGTGGGTGCCTTTCAGCACTCAATGTCTCCTTACAACAGAGTTTATATAGCCTCAGATGAAACACATACAAAATGCTGATCAGTAACAGAAAGGATGTAGGCCACGGAACATCATAGAGGACAGGGTAACAGAAACAGCACACACAATGCATCATAGTTAATATAGACACACAATACCACTTGAAGCAGCAATGTGAATATCGCTTTTATCGTTTTTTCTGCATTCGGCGAGTCCCACTCTTGACCAGTAGAGGACAGAAGAGTGTAATTCAACCTAATGCTGTGAGATGTTCATAAATATATATTTGTTTCTTGATTTTAACCTGATAAAAAAGTAGAAAGGATAACAATGTAGGCTCAATGTAGTAAAGTTTATGTTAAAAGGATGTATTTTTGACAATATATGATACCACTGTTGGATCTGTACTCTCTGCCTTTACAGCGGGCTTTCAGTGCATGGGAGGGGATTAGAGTCTACTCAGACAACCCACTAGAACCAGCTGTCTGTGCCCTGTCTGACTCCAATGATTACAACACAGCTTTCCCCCATCAGCATTCATCTTTCAGCTCCTCTATTTGATCCCTTTATCTCTTTAGCTTTCTCTTATCCTTTTTCTGTATGAGGCTTTTTCATTCAGACCTATATTATTTTTTTCTCACACATCCATTTAGGTTTTTTGATGGCCTTCAATTCCATTTTTTTTCAGTGGTGTATCTTCTTATTCTTTGTTGTCTGCCCTTGCCATGACCATTATCTTCTGCAGTGTGAATCTGACTTCTCATCCTCCTGGACTCCCCTTTGCCAGTGGAGAAGAAATACACAAGTATTTTATTTATGATATTATATCATGGATGCCCCGACGTTGCTCCCTCTATCCTTATCTTACGATCAACATCAGTATCCTCAAACAGACAGTCACTGTTCATGTGCTCTCCAGCAACAGAGCAACGTCATCACCACATGATGTCCCGTCTTTCCCATAAACCAGATTTTTTGGTTTTCAAGCTTTTTGGAAAAAAAAGTGTGGATCTGTTCTCACTATGCATTTTCAACTGTATTAATTGTCTCTAAAGCTGCAAGTTACTGATCCTCTTTAAAATCTAGGTCCATCTCAAGACAGTTAAAGAACTACATATTGGTTTGGAAAAAACAACAACTCAGTACTACTCAACAATTAGAGGAGACCAAGTAGTTGTCTCTGTATACAGCCTGAGGACACCCAGCCTCCACTGTCCTGTTTTCACTGTACATCAGGATGCTCTAGGGCTGCAGGAGCAGTGATGGTGATGGCGGAGGAGCACCCAACAAGAGCCCCTTTCATAGCAGCCACAGCCTGGGTCAGCTGTGCAGAAGAGACAGGCAGGCCCGCAGCTGTCCATCCAAGCAATGGAGCAGGGGGCGGGGCGGCGACTGAGGAGATCTCCCCTATACAACCCTTGAGCCAATCAACTGGCTCTCGGAGATAAACTAAGCAGGGGGGATGGAGGGGGAGAAAAAAAAGATGAGCCTATTTGTCAATGCACAACTGATCCCAGGGAATCGGTGTGTATTTTCTGGGTCTTCAGGGAAGCTGCTGGTCTTGCAGGCTGGGCTGTTTGGCTTGATGAACCACTGGGCATGGGCCTGACGTTACAGAGAGGGGATAGGGGGGCCTCCTGGTAGATCAATGATCAGTTTCACTTTGTCCTCATGAGGGGCTTGACACCCTGTTACCAGAGGTCACTCCCTTCCAAGGGGCTTTTGAGTGGCAATTGTTTTTAAAATATTATACTGTACATTCTATTGTTAAAGGAATCTTCAAAATACCACATTTGCCATCCTTGTTTAGCTTCATGATCTGTGAAGTTGGAGACACGTCGCTCCAACACCAACAAGGAGATGACAGCAGGGGAGCCCTTAAGACAACACCAGTAAAACAATGACAGACACCACAGCTCTTCCTCTCCCCATATGTGTCACCGCTGCCCAGGCTCTAACCTGTAGCCCAGCCAGTGGGCTTTAAGAGAGTGGGCACAAAGAGATCTTCCTTGACTATGCTCTCTTTCTTTGAATTAGTGATGTAATGAGTGGGAATGTAAGGTTGAGTGTTATCCCATGATGGTCTGCTGGTTTATTGCAGCTTTTTCCCCTTCAAGGAACCGATGTGTATTTCATCCTCCCACCACTGTAAACATCATGGCCTACGAGGGGTAAGATTTGTACAACAAATGCTGTCTCATTCTTATTTAACCTATTCCTTCACTGTTTAAGCTTTCCCCAAAGGCTTTCGGCAGCTCAGATTTTATTTGGACAGGCTGTGCTGCTGGTGCAACAATAACTCCAGTCAGTTATGTGCTCTGTCTCTGCACATTTTGCTCTATGTTGTCTGGTAATTGAAGGGCATCGTTGCAATTGTATACAGATCACTATATGGGCAAATTCAAGAAAGCAGTTCTTAGTTCTTTAAATTTAGATCTTTGTTGTATGTATGCCTGTAATGTTGCCTAAATAGAACTGATGAGTGATTATGAAGCCTTTTGTTGGTGATTCCTTCACCCATCTCAAAATAGGTTAACAACATTAAACACACACAACATCCAACTAGAGATGCAGTAGAGCATACACCTGGAAAGCGAAATTAGCATGACCGAACATCATGTTTTTGTTTGTGCGCGTGTCAGGCAGCAGCTGAGCTAACGCGCACTACTAGGAGGAGTCTGGCAACTGGAGGATTTGATTAGCCGCCTCGTGCCGCGTTCTATGCGCTCAGTTGTTGAGACGGCCGATGAGAGCTGATTCTGAAAACCGTTTGTCTTTGCTACAGCAGACTGACGAGAGAAGCCTAGTTTTACGTTTTAACAACTGAGTAAATTGCATATACATTTACTTACAGACATTTTTTATGTGCTAACGCACACACGCATTTGTGCATTTCAATTGCATTTGGAGATATGATGGAATGCATTGAAAGGACTTCGCTGTCTGTTTAAAAGTTTGCCTTTTCAGCCTTTGAGTGGGACACTGAATTGAAAGGACTTTGTAAAATTGAATGCAACTATCTAAACGGACGTAAACCTTGTGGATTAAGATACAAATCAATGATCAGACACACTTTTTCTTTATTTTTCTTTGCATGACATTTGTGTGGTGTGGGTTAACGAATACTCCCAGAGAATGATTTTAATTTCAAGCTTCGTCCGGAAACTCTAATATTGTCAACCTGCTGTCAATGCTACTTTTATTTAAACATTGCATTTGTTGCGCTTTGAGCTCTGTCACCCGTCGGTACGGACTGCGACAAATAGAGCAAACAGTGCGCCGAGGATTTACACCTGACATCCGAAAAGAAAGGTGAGCATCCTTTTGAAAAACAAAACTACGACAAGTAATGTGCATTGATTATGACAGCTTTGCAATATGTTTAATTGCAAGTTTTAATGGTTTTCTTTTTAACTTTACTTAAAATTAACCAATTAACGATATTTACAGACGTTGCCCTATGGTATCTATATTGTTATCTACTTGTCTAAGCTGGAGCACAATAGAAAATGTGTTCATTCTTTCATCATAGTGAATTATAATCAGTCCGGAAAAGAAAGGCACGCATAGTGGAAAAGCTAAGACAAAGATTGCTAAAACATTCTAATGAAAAGTTAAAGACAAACATATTATGCTGTTAGATTAATAGTTTGTCTTTATTTTTTTTTACAGATTTACCTCGCTTGAATGTTTACATTATATAATATTTTAGATATATTCCCTTGAAGACTTGTCATGTCTGTGTCAGTGGTCTGTTCAAGCCTCCTCTCTGTTCGATCTTCATTTGCTGGATTCTAAGGAGGAAATCAGCTGGGAAAGAGCTGTGGTTCCTCATCCTCCTCTCTGTCCACTGTCACCCAGTCAGCCTAATCCCTGAAGCCGTGCCTGCCTCAACATGGGCACCGTCCTCTCGCTGTCACCTGGCTCTAGGAAGCAGAGCTACTATGACAACAGGCCGGGCTCCCTCAGCCACTACCCCAGCCTGAGCAGCCGCTCCCTTAATACCCAGAAGGACCGCAGCCTGAAGCGGGGCCAATCCATCTTCCTGCCGGCCCTCACCTGGAAGCGGCTAGTGGCCTCCACCAAGAAGAGAGGGAGCGCCAAGAAGGGCCCGTGTGGCCCAGGGCCTCTGGGTGACCCTTTCAACAACAACAACCTCAACATCTACCAGAAAGATCCCGTGTTGCACCTCAACCGGGAGAACGTGAAGAAGTCCCTGTCCTGCGCCAACCTCTCCAGCTACGAAGGGCCCGGGGCCGGGCTGGGCTTGGGGCCCGGCTACGGCTTGGGCCTGGGCCACGGCTACAACTACGGCTACTGCAAGGCCCCGCAGCTCTCATCCACCAAGCGGGCCCCCCAGGGCCACGCAGCGCCTTCCCCCAAACGGGTCATTGTCCAGGCCTCCACCAGCGAGCTGCTGCGCTGCCTGGGCGAGTTCCTGTGCGGCCGCTGCTATCGACTCAAGCACCTGTCACCTGCCGACCCAGTGCTGTGGCTGCGGGCGGTGGATCGCTCCCTCCTGCTGCAGGGCTGGCAGGACCAGGCCTTCGTCACGCCGGCCAACGTGGTGTTCGTCTACATGCTGTGTCGCGACGTGGTGGACGGGGACCTGGTGGCGTCGGAGCACGAGCTGCAGGCCACGCTGCTCACCTGCCTCTACCTGTCCTACTCCTACATGGGCAACGAGATCTCCTACCCGCTCAAGCCCTTCCTGGTGGAGGCCGGCAAGGAAGCCTTCTGGGATCGCTGCCTGGCCATCATCGACGCCACCAGTGGCAAGATGTTGCGTATCAACGCCGACCCCCACTTCTTCACACAGGTGTTCGCCGAGCTGAAGAGCGAGGGGGGCTGTGGACCTCAGGACTATAGCCGGGTGCTGGACCGGTGAGAGAAGGCCAGCTACCACCCATGCACTCTGCCATGCCCTCATGAACTGTCCCAACTGGCATTTCTCTATAGGGACCTGTCAGACTGTTGTGACAGTGGCCTCTATGTGCATCATCTCATCCGCTTGCTGATGACCATAGTTTGCTCCTCTAAACATGTTTGATGGATGGCAGAGGAGATCAGAATATTTCCTTGACAAGTGTTTGGTTTTGTTGTCACAAGTTAGTGTGTATATTCTGGAATACTCATCTGGGTTTACTTGAAAGGTGGAGCCATTTGGTCCACTTGTTGGCCTCTGAGCCCACTGCGCCCATCTGTGAAGTAACCATTGACCCCCTGGCCAGCTATTTAGCCAGGGCCGGTCTTTTCTCAGCTTGCTCTCGGACCAATTCTCCACTGGAAATCTAGATACAAGTTATTTATTGACTGAATGAATTTGCAATGCATGGGGGTGGGTGGGGGGTTAGTGATATATAAATATTATATTGAGGACATTTAAGTAATGATTTGCGTAATGATAGACCCAACCTAAAAAAATAAATCAGGTCAACTATTATTTAATGATTTTTAGCGTTCAACGTGTGTGCTAGCAAAATTCTTCAGATGGAATGGAACAGCTGATTTATCTACACACGGTCCTTTTGGGCCTGTGGTGTGTTCGGCCATCAGTCAGACAAAGCAAACAGCCGAGGCCCCCACAGGAGCCTCTGATAACGGGCTGGAGGGGACAGCTGATTCAGGCTGTTACCAAAGCCTGCAGAGCCCTTTGTGTGTACAGCAATTTCATCTGAGGTGTTCTGCTGGAACGCTTATTGCATGTGTGTGTGTGTGTGTGTGTGTGTGTGTGTGTGTGTGTGTTTGTGTGTGTGTGTGTGTGTGTGTGTGTGTGTGTGTGTGCGTGCGTGCGGGCGCCATCAGCTGTTTACTCTTTTTTTGTTTCCGAGATGCCTTGTGTTCAGAGAGCCCGCTGCCGGGGTATTAATGAGATTAGGAGATTACCACTGCCCCTCCCCCACCTCCCACTCAACCTCTGTCCCCTGTTGTCTACACACGGGCCTTTGACAACTAATCCACATACATACACATACACACACACACATACACACACACACACACACACACACACACGTACAGTGTTTAATGCTTCTGGTGACCCATTAAGCAATCTGTGAAGTGTTGGAATGTAAATAATGAAGTTATGTCACACACGTGTGCAGTACATTGGTAGCAGCAGTCTCTCCTTGGTTCACAGCAAAAACTGAGAACGTGGAGGCTGCTGTGACGTTGTTTTTGTTCATAGAGGCCCCTTCAACTGCCTATCTTTAACTGCAATGAAAAAGTTGTCAAGTTCTGTGTATCTTAAATACCTTTTGAGTAAAAAACTGAATATTTGATGATTATGTTCCAAGCATTGTAAAGTAAACTTTGAGTGCTTATAGGTGCATGTCTGTCACGCATAGACAACAGATAAGCCCCTTGGCCAGGAATCACTTTCTCTCCCTTTCTCCCTGTTTTTCCAGGGGAAATAAACTTAAGCCGTGCACATAGAGATCCGTCCCTTTTGGTTACAGTGGATTTGACAGAGGCACTAAGTGAGAGTGACAGACACTCTAGTGAGAATGAGGGTAGGATGAGGGTATTTGGGCCCAGTGGTTCCCCACTGAACGGTTGCAGCCCACAGAGCTCCAGAACTGAGCTGCAATAGTGGGGCGACACAATCCCCAAGGAGACCAGCCCTTGCCTTTCCAAGTATTTATATACAGAGCTGTGGGTTGTTGCCTCAAAGGCAAACACTGACTGTGTGTGTCCTTGCAAGCCATTCGGGTAATAAGCATAGCATAGCCATAGCATGTACATCTTTGTCGGAAGCGATCCACCAAATGCTACGTGCACGCTCTCCCAATTGGCTGCACAGACCCACTATACATGGGGTCTTAGCAGAGTTTGGATGGGCCCAATGTATGGCATCCGGCTAGCCAAGTGACAAGTGACAGAGCAAAGGGTCAATCATCTTGGCTTGACTGGGTATCTGCAGGGCCAGACACTGGAAACTTCTCTCTCTCTCTCTCTTTCTCTCTCTCTCTCTCTCTCTCTCTCTCTCTCTCTCTCTTTTTTTTTCTTTCTTTCTCTAACAGCACTTCTAAGCACACATCAGCGTTGGTACTCTTGACTACCCACAAAACACACATAAACACACATAAGCAAACACTCCCTGTTCAATGCATGCCTTATGCTTCAAGATCGACTGTACATTTAGCCAGGCACACACGTGCTCAGAAACACACACACTGACACACCCATGGAGCACATCCTGGGGTAATCCGGTGCTAATCCGTCCTCCCAATCAAATAGAGAGAGGAAGAGAGGGATGAAAAACATCAAGGGGAAGTCAAAACATTTTAGGCTGAGATTTTGTATCACCGCCATACCATTTCATCTCTTTAGCTCACTCCTTAAGTTCTGCTGCCCCGCACTATTCCCCCTTAAAGAGCTGGAGGCCCCCCAAGACCCTGTCCTCATCCAGCTCACTAAGGCTGACTGG
The DNA here is from genome assembly GCA_036024795.1 of Galaxias rostratus. Taxonomy (NCBI): domain Eukaryota; kingdom Metazoa; phylum Chordata; class Actinopteri; order Galaxiiformes; family Galaxiidae; genus Galaxias; species Galaxias rostratus. The sequence continues at coordinate 12,387 of JAVQJS010005568.1, read as the reverse complement.
AGCTGGTCCAGGAGTGCTTGCCTTCCAAGGGGGGGCCGTGCAGTTCCAGGCCAGAAGGCAGAGGTTGACTGGTGGCTGGTCTGGAAGTACCACCGATCTTCTCTGCCAAGTTATGACCGGCGGCCATGTTGGACGCCTTGGCGCCACTCTTAAGGGTGGGATTGTAGTTTTTGTGCACCACGTTAGTCATGAGCCTGCTGTCTATTGTTGTTCATTGGATTTCATTTGTCAAGGTAGAAGTGTCAGGCTTCTCGGCTAGAGCTGTCTCATTCGGTCTGGCAGGGTGTGTGAATTTGAGGTGTTGGGTTGGACTGACAGTTCCACCACCATCCCCATTGTCTAAGCCTCCATTTAATTACGTATCCACCTCACTGGGAGTGAAGATATGTTTTAGAAAAGCCCTTGATCTTCGATGATAATTTAGCATGTCCTTCTTATTAGGACGAATGTGACCTCCTCAAAAGAACTTCACACAAACTACATATGGATGCGCATCGATACAGTTGAACTTTTGTACAAAACAAAACTAAGGAACTAAGCTAAAGAAAATGCATTTCATATTTATTAATATACAGCTAATAGGACAAACAAGATGTGTGCTGTCTGACTTCGAGACAAGTCATCCATGTTTGATTACCTCCGTCCAAGTGCAATCAGTCATGGAGTTGCATCCAATCACCGGCCTGAACTGTAATGACCTGGACCAGTTACTTAGCTTCCAGCCAATGATACTGCTCAACAGACTACAGCAGTCCACTAACCTATAGCAGAAACTCTGCCTCTCTTGAATGGACTCACTCTGCAGCAGCAGATACTCATTGATCATCAACCCATTTGTTTTTATCAAGCAATTTCCCTGACCTACTATACAAGTTGACTAGACACAAATTCCAAACTTGGAGAAGTGGTACTGCACTGCAACAGTAGGTACATACTACTGGACTCACTAAGGATACAAAACAACGAAAGGAACCATGGATATTACCAGGAAACCCTCACCTGTAGCGACTTTTTAGGGATACTTTGGTTTGGGGTAACAGAGGTTTTAACTCACCATAGCTCTGTGAGTTGTGGTGCATAATGCATCTGTGAATATGAACTGTGTATATTGTGTATTTTGCTGCTATGTTGGTGAAAAATTTAAATGGCACTCCTTTGACAGTCTGGCTAAAGTTCAGATGCAAAGAATGTAATGTAAGAATAAAAATTGTACGGTGTAAATATGTTGCTGTGTAACAAAATGAACCGACAGAGAAAAAAAAAATCCAAACAAAAAACACCTGTCCTGCAAATGTAGTTATGTGCATGCCAGCCAGATAGCCTATTTTTCCTGTTTTTCAATGTGATTATATTTTCTACGGAATATCCCTTTCTATATCTACTAAAGAGAACTCATTGGATTCTCCCCTTACTGGGACATCCGATACAAACGGTGTTACGTTAGGATGTAATTTTCACATTCACAATGACTAATAAAAGTATAGCTGCAGCTTGTAGTATTGTCATTGTTGGTTGTGGTTATATTGATCTTTGAAACTGGAGAGTTCTTATGTTAAGTTGTTTTAGTCTGTCATAATACCTTGAGACACGAGATCATCACAAATCCTCCACTACCACTCAGCTCTGAAACACACACATTGACTTTCTAAATGTAGTGGTAGATATGGTCTTAAGACGCTTGGCGTACCGGCTTTCTGCAGTAGTTTTGAAGCTTAACGACTAAACGTCTCAATTTGTGCCTCTCTCGCTACCTTAGATAGCAGCTTTAACAAAGCAGGAAGTCAGTTTGAAACGTGTCAACCTCAGAGAGACAAAAGGATCGGCCAATTGATATGGGCTTCTGTCTGTTTAGCAAATGCAGAATCAATAGGGATCAATAGTGACCCTCACCAATGGGCCAGATGGGGAAGCAGGCTACAAAAGAGGGCCATTGTAGTTGTTCAATAGTCGCAGGCAGCTCTGACGAAACACCAGGCCCCTTGTTGACTGTTGGTCTGAGCGTTGCCGCGAATACAGAGAAGCCTCGAGCTTTCTTGTGATGTTACATAAAGCTCCTATAGCAACAAAACAGTCAGAGATCAAGTTAGTCACACACCACCAGTCCCAAGTGCTATGTCAACAGAGGGCATCATTAGAGGAAGCAAACCCCACCTGTGGTCCTTGTCCCCATGCACCAGTTAGCCTCGGTATCCAGGTACCTTCTCCAACCAATAAGACGAGCTCCCATGGTTACCTTCAAATGCAAAAAGGCCTCATGGGAAAACGAAATGAGACGCTTAACCCCAGAGTGACTTTTGTAAAGCCACCACATCATGTGTAGATAAGTTAATACTGCTGTCAGGGAAAACTTGAAGAACTTGAACGAAAAAATAAACATTTGGTCTGCTTTTTCTTGTTCTCACCTTTTTTCATAATGATTGTTGTCTATGATAATTATTTAATAAAGTATTAAGGTGGAATCCAAAAGCTGAGAAATTCGGTTTTTTTATGTACAATGTGTGAAATTGAAATAATACTGTGTGAATGCACTCTATTTTACACACACATTCACGCACACCAACTGTGACTTACTACCAACCCCCATGCCCCAGCATCTGCGTAGCCCACACACCAGTGTTGTGTCCTCTGTGTGTGCACATGATATACTCCCTGTCTGGGAAGAAGGACTGGCTGGCGGACTGGCAGTAAATCCAGCTGGAACATAAAATTGCTTAATGCATGGCCACACACAATAGGCTGGCAGTGCAGATGGTCTTTTGGGTTCCGTTGGTGAGCTGCACTCCATCTGAGCATGGCGCTGCAGTCAATCAACGCCTTCTGCTTTGCTCCTACCTGACGGATGTACAGCCGCCTGGCCAGACTGTGCTGAGCTCTCAGGCTCAAACTCAACTGAACCAAACCTCATCTTGTGACGTCAAATGTGTAACATTAGCCTACAAAATGTTGACCAGCAAGGTAAAAAGCGCTGCAGGGTTAAACAATCAGATCCGACAGATTAAGTTCACTGTGACATTACACACAGTAATACGTAAATAAGCACTGAACACAGAACGTACACTTTGGGTGTTTGCAAAAGGCAGGCCTTCTTAGTTTTACATAGTCCATAATTCATGAATGTGTGTGTACGTGTGTGTGTGTGTGAGAGAGAGAGAGAGAGAGAGAGAGAGAGATAGAGAGAGGGAGAGAGAGAGTGTCTACATTGTGGCTGGAGAGAGAAATGAAGGCTGCAGTAGGTCATACACAGTTGTCTTTCGTACCAGCCGAGTGGTCAGCGTAGTGTCTGCCCTAGGCTGCCTCTGCTGTCATGACCCATCGTCAGTGAATCACACAGGTCCCACAGGGGGAGCCGTGGCCGGGGAGCACACAGTCTCAGACACGTAGGGACTCACAGACTCACACGAACACACACGCTAACATACCATTGCTCTTCTGGCGGAGAGCAGAAATGTTCCTATTACCAAAGCAGAATGCGTGTGACCTTCTTTACATCTTTTAAAACAGTTTTATTCCTGTCCTATAACGCAATACCTGTTGAAAACGTGTGCACAAGTGTCGATCAGCTGTAAAAAGAAAGTCACAAAGCTAGTCAAGAAAACGTTTAATTCAACTGCCACTACTACTACTAAAAATGCTATTTTAATCATTTTATTCATACATTAGTATTTATATGATTTTGAATTATACCGACAATTATAATAATCCCATACAAATAAAAAATTATACTGTTATGTCTATATGTTATATCTGTTATGTCATACATATCTATATATGTATGTATGTGGGCTTAATTCTTCCAACATCCAGCCGATGGGTTCCAAACCCCAGAGTTTGAACCCTTACCCTAGACAAGGGATCTGAATAAAGATATGTTGCATCTGCCAAAAAGTAGCAGATGTTGGCCATAAAACAGAGAATATAAATAAGGCTGTGGTCAAAGCAGCTTACTTCAGAGAGACGGCATGCCCGCCTGTGTCAGTCCAATAGCCATCATGAAATTGTTGTTTTCCAAGGCCATTGACAATCTGTTCACAATGCTTAATGCAGGATAAGAAAGTGGGTGGCCATATGGCTGTGGTCTGGGGCCTGGCTCGGTGTCCTTGCACGGGAGCTGTTCTGGGGGCCAACCGAGGTGTGAGTGGTGAGCCGGGGGGCCAGGGGGTCAAAGGGAGACGGGAGATGAAGCGTACGTTTCTGCAGATGGCCAACCAAGATGTCCATGGCCAGCCCTCTCATGAGTCCAGGCCACATATGACCACTTGGGGGGTCTGATGAACATGTGAGATCCAGACAGAACTCAAGATGGACCAGGTTCAGTATTGCTGGCTCAAACAATTGCAAGCATATGTTTCAGGCATATATTTCGGAACCGAAGTAGGAATCGAAGTTTCCATAAAAGACATCTCTAAGAAATCTTTCGAAAAGCGTGGTTGAGCCAAACTTCCGATTCATTGAAAAGCACCACACTGCAGTAACACAGTTTATCCTTAAACTAATTCGGAAAAGAAAGGCACACTTGTTAAAATGAAAAAACAGTTTATTCTAAACATTTAATGTTGGTCTCAATGTTGAGACACTTTGTGGATTGCCGTACAATTTCTTTGGGATCATGGGGAGAAGTCTCCTGCTGGCAACTCCCTGCTGAGACAGCAGATGGTTCTGGCTCTACCAAGGACCAAGACGATGCAAAAGGAAATGTACTGAGCCCAGGTCAGTGCCAGGGGGGAAACTCGAGAGAAGCCCGCCCCCAAGGCGACCTCTCGAGATGCCAACCCCTGCAACACCGTCTGCAAAGCTCTCATTAGTCTCCAGGCTGGCTAAGCCCACAATCCGGCCCGCTATTCCCGATTACACAGTCCAAATAACCACCCCGAGCCCTGCTTCAGTGGTATCGCTTTGTGGGGGCTGGGAGGGGGTGGGGGTAAAGACGCTGGTCCGGAGCTCAACAGCCAAGCGGAGTGCGTCACAGGTGCCTTGGTAAGTCGCCAGTCAAGTTTATGGCATGCAACAAATCTTTGTAAACACAGCAAAAAATAAAATGCCATCCAGTCCTGAAGTTCAATGTAATCTGCAACATGTGCTATCCACTGGGCAGGTGGACAGGAGGGGAGTGGGGGAACCAGCAAGGCTTACCATGCCAGTGGCCTCGCTACACTAGAGCAATTTATAGGGGAAACCTAAGGCTTCCGAATCATATTAGAGTCTCGTCAGAAAATCCCTGCTCCGTCATTCTGGGAAGGAAGCTCTGGAGAGAGATAGGTTAGAGGACAGCCCTCATTGTTATGGAATTGCATCCCCATTTCAGTGATTGCATTAACAGTCGTGCAGTTCTGTTGGATTAGATTAGAATTACAATGAGACCCCAAATCCTATTAGCCGTGATACATAAAAGGTACGACCATCAACAAAATTGTTCGAATTTCATTACTGTTAAAGAGGAAAGGCAAAGCTTTGGGAGCACTATTATCTTTAATAAAAACTCTAATCTGGGGAATTGAAGGGCAAAAAAAAGTAAACGATTCAAACGGATTTACATGTGTCCATGTTTTGAATCTTAAGTGACAGTTGAATCCACAGATATCTGAACATGTGAACCAATTAGCAAAAGGAACAGGCATGCTGTCAGAAATAGGGCCCTGTGATTGGATCAGCTGTCAATGAGAGAAGCATATAATTGGACAGAATGTCAAACTCAGGAACTTGCCAGGAAAGCGAGGAAAGGGGGGTGATGGAACCGTCACTCCACAAGCTGCCATAAAATATGCACGAGACTGAAATTATGAAATACCAAGTTCGGAAAAACAAATGGCTTTGTTTGTATTGCATAAGCTCGTCTGACTTGCCAAAACACTTCTTGTAATGCTTTTCTCACCTTAGTTCCATTTAAAGAACGAAATACCCAAACATTTCCAAGTCCTCTCAATCAGCACAATGCTGTTTGCAGCATTAATCTTTTTACGTTGAGTGGCTACCCGAAAAGGTATGATTAAACAGCGTTATTATCTGTCACTTCGTAAACAACTCAGAGAGGCCACAGCAATAAAACATTGAGCACTGCGTCTGATTGATGGAGCTGTGATCAGGTTAGGGATAAAGCACAGAAGGGTGAGAGGTCCCATTGTTTCATAGCTACTGTGCACAGACTAACTGGACACTCTCATACGTAGCTCAAAGTGGCTGACCTATCTTGGCAGAGGAACAAACAATTGAAGACCACAAATATTTAGGCTAACAAGAGTTCAGATTACCAACGTTATAAAAATAGTACTTTGTTGTCTGTCATCTCTCAAACAAAAAAACACAGAAATAACTCTCAAGGGTTATTTGTTGTGCTCAACAGGTCTGAAGTGTTCTGAGCTTGTCAATTCTATTCACACATTTCTTGGAGACAAACAAAATTTGATGTGTTAAATGAAGAGACCGGAAGAGCGAGGGAGGGCTACGTCTTGCACTAATGTCGGCACTCCATTATGAATAATGAGCTCTCAAAATAACAGGGTTCAGCTAAACGATGGTGTTGTTAATAATAATAATGCATTTTATTTAGTTTTAAGTGCTTTATCAAGACACTCAAAGCGCCTTTACACAATTAGGTCAACAATTAATATCATCGACTGAACAATGGACCGACAGCTATCAAACACTACACCCAGTCGGAGTGATAACACTTGTTGCAGAGGCTGTTGGCTCGTGGTGGGAGACGCTTGAACGTACTGTGCAGGGTGCATTGAGGTGCACTGTGGTTGTCTCTACATCCCGGTAGGATGTGGAGTTGTCAGATATACTGCAGCTTGAGAGATCTCATAGGGGCGGTAAGGGGGGTTCGGGGGAAGGGGGGTAGGAGGAGGAGGAAACATAGCTAGCGATGTCTCTCCACGTTTGTCTGGTGGCTTCAAAACCAACTGAACGTGACACTTGCGCAAGACCGACGAAGGCCCCAGAACACATTCGAAACACGCCAAAAAAAAAGCAAGACAAAAACGGAATCCCGTTTCTTTCCTCTCAGACACCCGCCCTCTCGCAGACACACAAAGCCGACCGCCACCACAGTTGTCGTGTTGGATGAGAGCAGAGTGGGGAAGCACAGCAGGGAGGGCAAGCACACTTGCTGGGCTGAGAGGAGAGGCTGGTAGACGGGAGGGAGACAGGCCGCTGACGGGGAGGCAGACTAGGAGGTTACAGTCAGGGCTGACGCTGTGATTCCTAACACAGACTGTGTCTGTGAGGTGAAACGCGTGTGGCATGTGCGAAATTGAGAACAAAGATTGCTTTAGAACTTAAAACATTTATATGAAGCCAATGTGAGAAAGCCCTCTGAATAATTTATATTTGTCTGTTATCTTGCTTTTTGTCTCGGTGTGAAGAGACAAAGAAAAAATAAAGCTGTCACATTTCAACAGAAGCAACATGGTACTAATTTGTCATTCTGGCTGAATATCTACAAAGCAAAGAAAAAGTACCAGAATCATTGCGATTTCTTGGTTGCAATTACAATACAGTATAATTATGCTATCGAAAGTACATGATTCAAATCCAAAGTTCTTTGGAAAGTGCAAACTCATATAATATGTTAAATTATCATTTGCGAATGGGCATTAAAATGCAGTCCAGTAACCCCAAGCCTCTGAACTAACAATATTGCGATGCCATTTTGAACAATGTCACTTTTAGAATCACTCCATCGGTTTAAGAACGGACAAAACCAGTTCTTCTTCCCCTGAGTACTTCTGTACGAGGTCAGCCACCCCAGTGGTCCAGAGATGTGAGGTAATGGGGGTAAGGGGTGGCCTGGGCGTCAGAACATCAGCCTCAGTTAGATGGGAGCAGGAGAACGAAGCCGTCGCCTCTCTTCCGGAAGTCCACACCGGCCTGGCCCATCTTGGTCTCCACAGAGACAGTCTTGGGCTTGCCCCGCATGTGCAGCTGAACGGACAAGGAGCACACCTTGACGGGCAGGGGAATCTTCCTCACACTGAAACACAAACACAAAGACACCAAATCATATCATGAGTAGTTGTGAATGCAACAAGGCCATATGAAACACGCTTGCGCAGCACGTCGAGCTACCCCATCACAGGTCAGTTAAGCAACACCTACTGGCAGTCCACACAGTGACTACGTGGGTTTGTTCTTGTGGAACCCTTCAACATGCCATACGAAGACGGTGAAGGATTCAATATTGTCGGCAATCTCTTTTTACCAACACGTCCAGAGTTCCAGGTGCTGCGTGGTCACACGCTGACAGCAGGGTAGGGGTGGGGTTGAGAGGAGGTGCGGGGCAGCAGGTCCGCTAGCCTGCCTGTCCGACCGCTGCACTGTCAGCGGAAGATAATCTCCTGTGAAGGCCGGCCCCCACTGTGTGGATGCCCTAAAGGGAGGCTGCACCCATTCACCCTGGCATGCACACCGACACGCGGCCGTAGCAAGCACATGGCCCGGCGCTCACACACATTACCTCCAGCCTGCCTATGTCACAGGGTCACGCATCTTGAGGAACAAAGGATCGGTTCTGTCGGAGCCCCTGACTGTGGGCGTGGCTCTGTTCTGGTTGATTTTGCCCTCTGGTTATTTATGGGTCTGACAGAGGAGGCTTTAATAGCGCAAATTGGACGGTAGTATAAAAGTTGACCGTTGAACACGTTGGCCTACTCTTACAAGGGCATGTTGGCACTCATCATAAGCCAGTCAAACAGGTGTGAACCTTCTCCTTAGTCCCCAAAGTCATACTAGACTCCTCATCCAAAGCCCCCCTACTGCCAACAAACACACACACACACACACAGACACACACACACACACACACATACACACACACACACACACACACACACACACACACATCCCTCCCTTCCATAAACCCTATCAACCAGCTGCCCTCCCCGCTACCCCTCACATCATTCGGACTCACAAACCAACAGACCTTCCTCTTGTTAGTATTGGCATGCCATAGCCTCAGCCCCTCACCAACCCCCTGCATGAAAGGCCCCATGCAACTCAAAGCTCATGGGGCATGCTGTGAACCACCGCAGCCTAAGACGGGGGCTCCAGCCTGAGGGCAGAGGAAGAGAAGGGATGCTGAAGCAGAGGGGCTGCAACTCTGAGGCCTGAGCTGTGTCTGCTCTTTTGTGTATAAGCCAAGGGCATCAGGTGAGCAGCAGAGGTGTGTTTCTACATTGTTTGATGCGTTTCTGAACCACAGACTGTTGATCATGGCACCGTTGTCCATCTGCTAGTAAATTCCGGACCATTCAAGGACCTTTGGGTGGGAAGAAATTCCATGTTTATGCTTGAAGAGCAAGCGTCGCGAAGAAGCGGCTCAGACAGAAGGGCGGAGCTCAAGACAAGTCAGTGCTCCCCTAACAACACACTATGCCACAACTCTAACTCCTTCCTTCTCCTCTCCTCATCTAACGCTTCCGCCGAGTCGGAAATCCAATCACGGACACGGAGCCGCAGCTGTATGGCTGCTGGGGGAGCGATGTGCCAGCGCGGGTAATAGACGCTTTGCGCTGACATTGCGGGGCCTGTCTGTTGCTCGTGTAGGAGAGCGTGTGATTGTGTTGGGCACTAATGTCGCACAGTTTAGGATGCGCTGTCATCTGGGGGCCCGGTGGTGAACCCTTCCCGAACATTAAAGCCGTTATCCCAGCCGCCCTCTGACAGCCAGGAGACCCGCGGCGACCCGGGAAAGGCTTTCACGCCAAGTTACAGAACAGGTCCATGCATCTTTAATGAGGAGGCGCCCGCTGCGGTTTCGGGGAATCAGGCATCACAGAGAGAGAGAGAGAGAGAGAGAGAGAGAGAGAGCGTGAGCCGCAATCATCAAAAAGCAATCCGCGGGGGAAGACCGGGAGCTTTGGAAAATCAGGACCCTATTACTTTGCAGTGCCAGCGGCCGGATGAGAAAATAGCACTCCCATCCTGTGCATGACACTGGAGCTCATCTCAGAATGGGAAAACACAATGATGGGCTGGAGTAATTGCGGGGCAAAAACTACAAAATCATATGGAGTTGTGATTTGGGGCCAGAGAGCGGGCCTTCTTAAGGTAAAACTGATTGCGGATCAGGACGTCCTAAATCTAAAAGATTTGGTTTGTTATATCGGCTGAGAGGTGAAAAGCCTCCGTTTGACTCCAGCTTCCAAGATAAAACACTGACCCCAGATCAGGTTGGCTCTGCGGCCAAGCTCAGAAAACTACAGAGTGAGGGAGAGGGTGGAAAGAGACACAAAAGCTGAGAGTGAGAAGGGTGGGCAGAGAGAGAAACAGGGAGGGGGGCATAAAGAAATAGACACAGGGAGAGAGAGAGGGGGGGTGGGGGGAGACACTAATGGAAGTAGCATTAGCACCTGAAAGCAAACATTATGAGTCATACCGTGGCAGTTTCTGTGTACCTATTTGGGGGGGGGGCGGGACAGTTTTAACACCGACTTGTACCCAGGTGGTAAATGGCAATGTTCCATTCAGGTTAAACTGTGCGACAAGTCAGAAAGGCAGCTAAATATATGTTTTGCAGGATACAGAAAGAGCTTCAATATCCAACCAGAAATTCTAAGTTGCCCTCCTCATCACTGTGGCCTCCTTTCTCTTTCTATCTGCCACAGGATTTATTAAATAATCCATGTCATGTCTATTCCATTTCTCCCTCCCTCCCTCCATCCCTCCCTCCCCTACTGACTGACTGTCTGCTTGTTCCAGGTGTAATTGGGTATCTGAAGGGGGATGAAGCAGCACATCTGTCAGTGGATTGACAGAGTAGAGGAAAACTACTGAGAGGTCAGGCCATATAAGAGACGAAATGGGTTGTTTACCCAGAGCGCTAACGACAATGTAATAAAGGGCGTTGCCATTTTTAATCCAAGTAATACTCTTTCTGTCATATACCAATGTAGCCTCAAGCCTGGTCCTTTAACCTGCTCGACAGCCCTCCGTCAAGAATGTTAAAACTATGCAAAAGGTTATTTCAGTTGGCAGTAAGCACTTTGGTGTAGCTAATTCACTCCTGTGTAATTCTCCAGGATATTTGCAGCGGTCACCCATCGTTTACCCAATCTCTTGTCCTGCTCTTCCCGGACAATGTCCTGCCCGGCAGGTAAAGTCTACCCCCTCCCCTCAGACCACCAAACCTTGTTCAAAGGCCGGGCACACACTTCCGCCCTCATAATCACTGCCTTCTCGAGCTGCCTTGGCAACCATCGCCGGGGCAACAGCAGCATCTGCAGCCAGGCAGCAGGGGCCAGTGTGGGAAAAGGCTATTTGAGTCCATGGGTGCTAGGCGGGCCAGGGGCGGGGGCATCAGGGGCCGAGGAGCCAAAGACACGGCCCCCCGCTTTCGTCATCGCTCTCATCACAATAATTATCAGCTTCGTCATCAACGAGGCCAATGGCAGGAACCAGCTGTCCCTTAGGTCTGCCCCCCGGGGGGGGGGGGCGGGGGGGCTGTTTCTGACAAAAGGTGACTCACTTTTAGCCCATGCCACAGAGCACGTAACGTCCAGTTTATACCTGGAGCCAGGAAACAAAGCAGCAGGGCTATGAGGCTACTCCGCTAACATGGCTTTTTCTCCTGTGCTGAAAATGTGTGTAATTGTATTAGACTGAATCCTTCCCTCTCAAGCGATTAATGCCTAGGCCATATAACATCTTAGAGATAAGCCCAAAGCAGCTTACACCTTCTGCTAATCGGAGGGGGAACAATGCCAAGGAACTCAACTGGTCCGTACTAGGGGGACATTAATAATGTGACTCCAACATCTATGCGACAATGAGGACTTATGTTTCAGGTGTGCAACCCCACGCATACAATCAAAGGCCCCAGGGTTTAAGACTTGTTGTCCTACGCGTCTTGCCCCTTGATTGGTGAACTGTCAGGGCTTCATGATGTAAACAAAAGGGCCACTGCTGTTCTGAGCATACCCTGGCCTCCAACCCCTCCTCCTTGCATTTTCCGTTGTTTTCCCAAAAGGCTGCCCAGCAAAACAGTGACACGGGACATCAACATGGAGGAATTTTGATGCACAGCTCCTCTCTGGGTCACTGACGCCTTAGGGGACCTCAGTAAGCCGCGAGAGGCCTCCATCATGGGCAGGGCCAAAAGTAGGGTGCCCAGTTGGGGTGACAGCGTCTCATTGCCAGTGTAAAATGTGTGTCTCTCTCTCAGAGCCTGTGAGTCTAAAGGGGAACGTCGAAGGGGCGTGGAAGAGCTTTCCCAAACTTTAGCCTAGATCTGCTCCGTCCTAGGCAGCCCATCACAGGGTTAGCATTGATCTTCACCTGACATGTGGATAAAATCCTGGAGAGAGAGAGAGAGAGAGAGAGAGAGAGAGAGAGAGAGAGAGAGAGAGAGAGAGAGAGAGAGAGAGAGAGAGAGCGCGTGGGGGTGACGAGAGC
>JAVQJS010005537.1:0-23589 GCA_036024795.1 Galaxias rostratus | reverse complement strand
CTCTTTATCTCTCTCTCTCTCTTTCTCTCTCTCTCTTCTTCTCTCATTTCTCTCTTTCTCTTTCTCTCTCTTTATTTCTCTCCCTCCATCTCCATCATCCTTTATTGGTTTTCAACAGAATAGTAACTTAATCGCATAGGAATTAATAAGATATTGATCATAAATGTAAAACAAAGAAGACAGACGGGGGCACAGAAGGAGTGAACAGAACACAGAAGAGAGAGAGAGAGAGAAATCTTCCATCCGTAATCTTCTTTCTTCTATGCCAAGAGAGACCTGGTCCAAGCTGACCACGCACATTTGCCTCGGTTACACACACACACACATGTGCACACACACACGTAAGCGCATTCACACAGACCAGCACAAACACACACGCAAACTCACATACACCCATGCGAAAACACACCCACACACACCCACACACACTCAAAAGCACAAACACACACAAATCCACGTGCGCACATACACACACGCACCCACACCCCCCGCACACACTCAGCTGAGATGAGCAGAGACAGGGAACAGATATATTGTGTTGGATGTGCAGGACACGACAGGCTGAATCAATGCTGCTGCCTCGACCACAGAATCATAATGAGCTCTCGCTCTCTGTGTGTATGTGTGTGTATGTGTGTGTTTGTGTGTGTGTGTGTGTGTGTGTGTGTGTGTGTGTGTGTGTGTGTGACAGAGGGAGAGTAAGCCGTGTTCTTTAACCCTTTACACCTGAATCCCATTGACATTAGACAATTTCTCACACAGCAGCAGCAACTTTTTGTTTGAAGTCCTGCACCCCAGAGACACAGCATTATTCTGGTAACACTCCATAAATTAATTAAATCCACACACTCACACTCTCACTCTCACTCTCACTCTCACTCTCACTCACTGTTGTCACGTGGTTACGTAACGTGAAGCAAGCCTCAACCAGAGAGCGTTTGTTGAGAGCACCACCACGGCTGAACAAGCAGCCTGAATGAAAGTGGAAAAGGATGAGACAGAGAGGAGCAGACAGGAATGTCCCTCCTCCCTCGTCCCCCTCCCCCCCCCCGTCCCCTCCTCCAGCTTTTTTCTCTTCTACCATTTCCTCGGTCGGGCCCTCAGATAATTTATAACCCCCCCCTACCACGACACCCCCCACCAGCGGGGCTATATTTAGGATTTCACCTAGGAGTTCCCAAATGCTATTCCAAGTCTAGATGTGCACGGAGGCCTGGCCTGCCAGTCAGATGGAAACCGAACTAATACTGCCCCCTGTTGGACGTTCGGTAAAACTTAAAGTCGTGATCCTGATTAAAAGAAAAAGGCTTGCTAAAGTCTGGGGGAACTTCTGCAGGTACCCCACTTAGTGAGTGAACCTACGTCCACGCTTACAGCACAGAATAGATGTCAGTTTAGACTCAAAAGGCAACGTTCAAACCCAGTTTCAGAGTGAGTAAACCTCTGTTCTACACTAAAGACAAATCAGGGATTTGCGTTGAAAACAACAGGAAGAGCACCGGCGTGGAGATTGAACGCTCACATTTGTCGCCGGATGTATTCCTTCAGGAGCTTCTCGTCCACCGAATACATCTGGACCTTGCTGCCGTTGTCATAGTAATACACCATGCTGGAGCCAAAGTCTGCCGGAGCGCCAGAACCGTCCGCGGACTGGGAGTCTCGAAAGCCCTGGGAGTAGTCATAGCGACCTGGTGGGTGTGGGACGGATAACAATGTAAACAAACAATCAAACAATCAATCAACCATTTTTTCCAATTACGGCCTTGATCAACAGTGATTATTAATCCCAGTTGTAAAATCCAACAATGTTTTTTATAAAACAATACGATCTCTACGGATTATTAACCCATGATGGAAATTTAAAATGTTTGTTTTAAAAAAAAGTCCAATGGCGGCACGGCATGAGTTTTTACCTCGGCCACCGCGACCCCTCCCACGGCCACGCCCCCTGCCACGCCCTCGGAGGCCTCCGCGTGCGACGCCCGTGTCGTCAGGGTAGTCACGCGGCTCTCTCCTCCAACCTGGCAACCAGGAAACACAGGGTCAACCACACACTCACTCCAAGCTAACTATATACATGTTCCCACTTTGTAAGTTATGCTATCAAAAGTGCTGTTCAAATAGTTGTATGACTTCTCAATATTTGTCATACATGTGTTTTATAGAATACGAGAGGGGAGATGGGAAAAGACTTTAAAACTGTAGACAAAAATAGGAAACTTACAAGTGAATGTTTTCGTTTGAAAATCAGTAAAAATAAAATAAAATAAAATGTACTTGGTAATTCTAACCCAGGAACAGATCACGCACTACAAGTTACCATGACGTCAGGTACTGAGTTATCATAACGTGTTACTGCTCCATATTCTATATGATCTGTTTCTAGAATGGGGAGGAGGGCAGTTTGAAGAAGGGATCAAATAGCTTTCTAAAGGAAGAACGCAAAAGGGAGAGTGAGACAAGTGGAGGGGTGTGAAAGGCACACACCAGGCGCAGGTCTAGAAGTTTGGAGAGTTGGGGAAGGGAAGGGGGGGGCACAGTCAACAAAGCTATGACCAACTTACTCCTGTCGCTATCAAACGCCCTGTTACTATGGAGCGTGCGATTGGGCGAAGGGTGGTCAGGTGACTCGTGGTTGATAGCCGCGTCCTCCGACGTGGTCGTCACGGCGGCGGTGTCCTGGAAGACTTCCTCGCGTGGCAGGGATACCCACTTACGTTTGTTACCTGGCGATGGCGCACATCGACAAACAGTCACTCAGTCTCTGCCTGACACAGCGGGGGATCCTGAAAGGTTAGGGGTCCTAAAACTGAACCCTGACCTATACCGCTACAGGGCTCCAGACTAACATTTAACACCGGTGGCAGAGCTGCCACAAAGTTCTAAGTTTTATTGCGATTAACGCAATAACTGATGACAGCTTTTTTTGAGGTACTTTATACCAGACTGAGACTGAATATAAAAAATGAAACAATAAGAGGGTGTAACAATTAATGTTATACTGCACAGTGACAGAAAAATAAATCCTGCCAGTATGTAGTAAAAAGATGGATAATAAATGATCAAACAAAAAGCCCAAATTTTAAGAAAAACTATTAGGGTTAAGATTTGAGTAATAATACAAACCCCACCAATAATGACAGAACTGCCACTAATATGTTTTTTTTGTGGGAGCGGACAGATGTTTGGTAACAATTTGAAGCCCTGGGTTAGTGGGAGATCGGAGTGCTTTGTGTGTTTTTTTTAACTTGATTAGCGTCAGAGTCAGAGGCTGTTTTTGTAGTGGATAGTTCACCGTAGTTTGGACCGAATAAACCAACTGCTTCCGCCGATCAACGCCCTTAACAGAAGATTAAGATCTAAAGTACTTCATAACAATCAGCAGTGGCTAGTTTCCATCCAAATGTGGTCGGAGCAAAGCTTTTTTCCTTTAAAAAAGATGTGAGGCCCTTCACCTAACCTTAACGCTAACATCACCTGACTTCAGTCAGGCTGTAAACCAGCCTTTGACAATAACCAGCTACCCCCTAGAATGAAGGATAAAGGTTTCGAACCAAGGCGGTGACCCCCTCACCTCCTCTCTTCCTGAGGGCAGCGCTCTGCGAGTCGTGCCCGTCCACAGCCTCTCCGTCCTGGGGAAGGTTAGCCAGAGGGTCCTCATGGTCCTCCTGGTTCTCCCTGCTCTCGTTGGCGTGTGTCTCGATGGGTCGGGCCTCAGTGGAGTTGTCCTTTTTCCTGTCTCTCTCACGGAGTGGGGACGGATGCTTTTTCTTCCCATCGGTGTTGACCACATTCTGCTGTCACCAAGAAAAAAGATTGACTTTTGAAAAATAAAACTTTATTTAAACCAAACTGTTGACCGTCCTTGACATCCTCTCCCGTCTCCAACGTACCTCTTTAGCGAGTTCCCCCGGAGTTGGCCAGTTTGTGATGTCACTGAAATCGCTGGACTGAAAGAAAAACACGTTTGTTTTTGGTAAAGAAGCATTTCCGCAAAGTGTTTCAAAAACACTCAATCTGACTTTGTTTTTTAATGGTAGATCAGTGGGAAAGGTCAGCCTTTAGCCTGTCAACAAAACGCAATCAGGTGGCAACATGGAGTGTGTGTGTGTGCAGTCTGTCCATGAGACCTTCAACATTATCAGATAAAGCCAAGCCAGTCAGCAGGTAAATCAACCCACGGATAGGGCAACTACTGAAGGAGCCAAAAACGTCCAGAAGCCGAGCTCGTACGCAATTCATGAACATTTAATCCAAAAGGGTCACAAACAAAGAAAATACAGTCTTGGCTCGAGGACTTTGCTAAGATGGCCAGTCAATGTATCAGTCTTGATTTATAATGAATATAGAACTTTAAATACTGCAAGTATATACCATGCCTGAAGAAAAAGGTCAATGTGTGGGGGAAATTATTGAGACACATTTTCCAAAACACTGGGTTACCTTGCTAGTTTTTCTCGTCCTTGGCTTAGCTGCACGGACAACCTTTAATGGGTTCTGTAGCTCTGGGGGTAGAGAAGGGTAAATTAATGACAACGATAAATATTAAAAAGAAGTGAGATTATGTTTTCAAAATGTTAATCTTCAATAAAATTGTTAATCAAATTGTTAATAAACGGAATATATTTATTGAAAAGTATAGTATTGAATCAAGCACAATACTTTCAATGTATTTTTACCAAACACTTTCAGTTGTGTAAACTAATAAGTTTCTCTTTAGATTTTTTGCTTCTGGTTTGAATTGTGTGTGTGTGTATGTGTGTGTGTGTGTGTGTGGCAGAATTTCAACAGGCAGCTGCTAGGGCTCCTGTTGCCTGGGAGTGACTGGGCCTAGCACTATCACTGCTTAGGGGATGGTCTTCTTGATAAGAAACACACACGCACACGCACACACGTCTTTCACATAAATGGGTGTAACTACTGCCATACGTCTACACTGTAGTAAGCAATCATGACATGCACTTAGTACATCTCCCTTTCTACCGGCTGCATGTACCACAAGACAATTGTGTTGAATAACTAATTATTAACAATTTTTGCTCTGCTAATTAACAATAACTCTAGATCTACATCTTACCCACTTCCCGAGAAATAATCAACGTAGAGACACAATTTAGCGTCTTGTACATTAAAGAAGTATATCACTATAATAACAGCTCTAACTTGTATGTATTGTACACTTTTCCAACAGTATCAATAACAATTAAAATAACAACGACTGCATAAAAGACTGTAAAGTTCGACTGTATGTTTTTCAATAGGGCGAATGGGATAGACAACATGCCTAAGTGTACTGCAATACACTACACTAGTATTCAAACTAGAGTGCAGGTTAGTGGGAGGAATTTCAGGCAGCGAAGCCATTGGCCAAGTTAAAACGTGTCTGTGCAGTTTTGGTAGCTAGCTCGCTATTTGGCCGCTAGTGAAACTACTAAACTCTCGGGGGGGTCGTGTTCAATAATGATCATGTTAACGGCTCCGCCTCATATGGAAAGCCTTGATCTTGAGAGGGTAACGTAAGTTATTTCTCGAATTTGTGGATAAGACAAATAATGTTACCATCTGAAAATGAGCTGGTCTGCCAACTCGCTACAGCAGAGAAGTAGCACTTGTCAGCACTCTCCACGTGCCCCAGTGCAATTCGATCAGAGGGGGATGGGGCAGGATGATCTACCATCAACACCTTTGCCTATACTGATATTTGCGTCCAACTCTGTGCATAGGTTAAAACTGACTACAAAACTTGTTTTAATAATATGCGATTTACTTAATAAATTGTTGTTTGCTTAGCACAGAAGGAGTAATTCTATAACCGCCCCATTTCAACAAGCACGGTAGAATAAGTGAAGCAAATGTACAACAGTTTAGAACTTACCTTTTTCTTGAGAGACAGGGGTTATGGTGTTGTTTGATCCTCTGTTTGTATTTCTCTTAGTCCATGGATTTACTTTAGGTGGCGGTGCCTCAACAACTTTTTGCTTTGCCGTTTCGTCAACGTTGTTGCTCTGAACATTTTGGTCGTTTTCTTTGTCGTTTGCTTTCGATTTTTTATGTAGATCCGTTTGATTAGAGGTCTTCACAACATCGGTATTTTGGCCATCGAGGTCAGCTGAAGGGTTTGTCTTTTGTGGCTGAGCTTCTGACTTGTTTTGGTCCTCTCCCCCACTTGAGCAGATCGCTGTCAAACCTGAGTTATGCTCAACCTCGACGGACATTCTGCAAGTTTTCTAACCACACACAATTTTAAATCCAGTGTGACTTTTGGTCCTTAATTTCTAATCAAAAATGTTTTCAATAAAAGTTGACTTTATCGAGTTAACACGGTGACACCAACCGCAACTTGTAAACAACTTTGGGCTGGACCTCGCAAGCCAGCTAGCAAAGTAGCCAATTTAGCTCGGTGGCTAGCTACCATGCAGGAATCAGCACGCTAGTAAGCTAAACCAGCTAAATGTTGCCTTTTCGATGCCGTGAACAGTTGTATCATATCAACAAGTTGTTGGCTCGTTGCACGCAGATTGTCACCATGTGAACGATTGATAGAAAGTATATGGCTTTTTAAGAGAAACTAAAACTTTAAAACTATTGTAACGACCTCTTGACAACCTCTGATTTCTACTCCACGCTAGCTTCTTGACAGAGAAAGTAACCACTCGTGGGGAGCAATGGTCAAAACGCTGTAAACAGTGGCTCTACCGCCCCTATTGAGCATTCAGCACTATATCTGGGCAGGAACTTGGTGTTTAAAACTGACGTGGCCCCGGACTGATGCGATGACTTTCTGAAGATGACACTCGAGATTCAGTTTTTTATAATGAACTCAGAAAAATCCAATTATATATTACTCAATACTTTTTGATGATTATTTGACATTCTTGCCAAACCAAGTGGGCCTATTTGGGCAAAAAGACAGTTATACGGTTATGTTTTTAAGAAACATGTTTTATTAAGAAGAGTTGAGGACATACTGGAAAAAAACAATGCATCGCCAATGTTTTTATCTCATTTATATTTTTTAAGTATCGCTCACAGCGCAGGCCTGGCACATTTTAACATGATAATATAGAAAGAACCAAATAATGGAACACTCATTCAGAAAAAATGAATTCTTCACTTCCTTACCTACATCACCATAGTGTGTTATTGAAAATATACGCTTGAGGGGTATAGCATTAGCTAGGTCCATACAAATATTGTAAGCATTTGGCCATAACTTGATACTTTAAAGTATGCAAACTGTTTAACTGAACCGTTTGCAAAAGGTTTTTCCACTTCACTAATTCTAACACGTATAGATACTTTCAATATTTAATCTGAAGTAATTGGTCAAAATCTTGTCATTTGAATTTGCAAAATCAGTACAAGAGTGGCATAAGAGGGAGTTACTGGATCAGAGACGAAAGTGAGAGGTTTGGTGGACAGACCGTCCAGCAGATGGTGCTGGACGGTGGGGTTACCACACCAGCGTTTGAAATAGTCTCTTAAAGACGCAAGGTTTAGAAGAAGGTTCCTGGAATATATTATACATTTATATTTGGGTCAATTCACTTTTCAATGTACACAAAGAACAAGCAGGCAACTAGAGCCTGTATTTTAGTTTGGTTAGAGAACGTCGACAATATGTGATATTAATTATTCTGGTACTTTTTATACACAAAAGCAATTGCTTTTAAGTATTGTTTTTAATTAGTCAAACAGAA
Organism: Galaxias rostratus; assembly: GCA_036024795.1. Taxonomy (NCBI): domain Eukaryota; kingdom Metazoa; phylum Chordata; class Actinopteri; order Galaxiiformes; family Galaxiidae; genus Galaxias; species Galaxias rostratus. The sequence goes on along the minus strand of JAVQJS010005537.1, from coordinate 15,889 downwards.
AAATATTATGGTTGGAAAGTTGCTCTTTTACTCTGGCTGGGCAAATCGGTGTTACAGGCTCTTAGAAGTTTTCCAATATATATTTGGCACCCTCTGGCTGGACCTAAAATAAGAGTTTAATTAATCAGTTATGGCTTTAATTAGCACCCAAAAACCTTACCATAGCAATATATAAATGTAATGAAAGATTAATTCATTGATTAATCTATCTTTTTTTAGAATTTATCATGCGGTTCTACAGTCTATTTGCAAAGTCTTCCTGTCCAGTAAGTGTACAGTGGGAGGAAAAAATCAGCAGTGGAAAAACTCAAGTGGATTTTTCCATTCTGTAAGATGCCTGCGGTTGTTCTTTTGTCAAATTTAAGTTCTCAAAATCTCTCAATTGTGGAGCTTCAGAATTACATTTACTGAGTTTTGGTGGCTGGTGGTGGTGGTTACAAAACCACAGAGAGTAATTTTTGAGGAAACGATCACTGCATAGAAACTACTCCAATCTCATCTGAGAACAGTCAATTCAAGTTCTACTTAAGGATGTTTGACTTCAGTAAGGCAACCTTGAAGCATTGACATCAGTAATCACACTTTACTGCCATAGACGACAATTCATAAATATTAATATCCCCAATACTTGGTAGAGCGCATATGATTGATTAGGCCTACATGGAGACACTGACGCAAAAAAGGTACTATTTGCTTTGTCAAACCACATGTAAACACGATAATGGTTCATGATCATAATGTTTTCAAGTAGGGACACTAAAGCAGAAACATAATTAAAAAAAATCACCAGTTGATTTGAAGTCAATATTTCACCGTAAAGTTTGGTTTAAAATTAAGCATGGTCCTGCCCATGTAACTGCTATTCATTCGCTTGGATTTCCTTAGTATGTTTTATTAAGTATGTTTTATCATTAACGCAAACTTGTGTCTGGAGTTACCATAGTTGGAGAAGGTTTTAAAAAAGGGAAGCCCTACATTGTAAAGGGTGCCATGTGTATTTAATAACAAGTAAAATATATATATATATATATGGTGTGCAATGCAAGGTCATGGGTCAACGAGAGTGCGATGGGGCGTGACCCCTGACTCGTGCCTGGATTTGACTCCCAGTCAACTTCCTGTAAAAAATAAACAAATGGAGCTAAGAACCTTTTGCCGTTAAAATATAAAAAATGCAAACGTCACACGAAAACTTTTACAAGCAATATGCCTGGAAAGAAAAGGTACAACGTGCGTTTCCCACCTGTAAGTATCATAATTTTTAACCATGTGTGACTTTTACTTTGGTTTGAAGTGATTCTAAGGCAAATCCAATTATGTCCATCGTTTCCCCAGGCTCGCGTTAAAAAGATCATGCAGAAAGACATTGAAGTCGGAAAAATGGCCACGGCTGTGCCTGTCATCATTTGTATCCTTTTAGTTTTGCGCCAAATAGTGAATGCTTGCTTGTCGAAGTATATTATATCCTAGTAAGGAGCATAGCGAACTCCCCTTGACCATAAAGTTCAGCACGAGCCATAGAGATGTTCCTCAAATCTTTACTCACCAAGACCTGTCTGATAACCCAATCAAAACGCACGAAAGTTATGTCCGTGACTCATATGTAAGTAAAGGGTATACAACCTGTCATTCCTTTAATGAAAATATCTGCACGGGGCCCCGCTGTGTGAGTCACAGAAAATACGTCCTGCGGGCTGTTTACAGTTGTAACATCTGAAAGAAATCAGCTGGAACAGTGATAGATACAAAATACGTAATTGGAGCTGAAAGCTGGCTTAGCAATGAAATTCACATACCAAATATCTTCTTAATGTGTTGTGCCCCATGCATGGATAATTCTCCGGGTTGTCGGCATAGGAATACATTGATTATACCAACTAAAACGGGCTTCAGTTTATTTGTTTATTAACTCTTGAGGGGTTAACCACCTGAAACTGTGAGAATATGTTGATATTCCAGCAGTCCCCATTTTAAAGGCAGATCATAACAAAAATAACAAGGAAACAAAGACTAAACATTTGTAAACTTAAATATTCAAGTTTTATTTGTTCAGGTGAATCAGAAACGTACATTTTGAATTTCTGTGTTGATGTATATGAAGGCAGTAGCTTAGGCCCTGTGACATGGTCAATTGAATTACATGCTTCATTGTAGATTAAGGATGGTTTTGGGTCTCTCTGATTTTTTTAGGAAGCAGTGTATAGAGTCGGAGAAGCTGTTTGACTTCCTAAAAGTTATTGCAGAGAGTGCACCAACAGTTCCAAATAACAAAGAAGCCAAAGTCAAGAGAAAATGGCCTCTCTACAGGTAGTAGCTTTTAATAATAATAATAATAATACATTATATTTATAAAGCGCTTTTCAAAACACTCAAAGACGCTGAGATTTTCAGTCAAATCTAGGCTAAACCATGGCACTGCATGATTGCTTATGTCGTACCTTTAATACATTTTTTTTACCTGACTTGCTCCTTTTAGTTATTTGATTAAGTGTAACATAAGTATACCTACCTGTAAATCATTAACACGTTCTAATCATTCTAAGGGTAGAGGGCAAGATTGCAACTGAAATTATATTAAAACAATATTTTTTAAAGAAATATAAGACCATATTCTCTACAAAGAAATGCAAAACAAAAAGAAGCAGAAGAAATCCTCAAGACACCGTGCAATGTTTCCCTGGATTGCAAGTAAGTGCATTAAATGTATGAACATAAAACTCAGCCAATAGCGTTTTATAGAGAATCGTTCATTTTAGCATGACAATACCACTCCACACTAAGTGGGGAGGGCATAGATGGAACTAAAAGGGTTTCGTTTGTGTATTTCTGGAACAGGAATAAACTACCAGAATGTTCTTTACCAACAAACGCAGAGCTAATAGAAGTGGAAGACATGGCAAAGAATCATAGCAATGTTTCGCTGTCCAACCATGCCAGCAGCAGTGTATGTATACCATTTATTTCCCTTCGCTCACAATCGATCAACTTAATGGATCAGGTTTATCAGGATGAATGAATTTGCCAGTTGAACTGTGCAAGGGAAGTTCAAGTTAACAGCGACCGATTCTTATTCTTTTTGAACGTTTACATGGTTTTGTAAGAGCATGTTAGTTGGTCAAAGAAATCCTATAGTAGACCTATGGAAGCTTTATCGTAATTTTCTGTTGACTTGTACTCTCTGTATAGTCGTTCAAGACCCCTGTGTATAGAACATGTTTTAAAGGGATGCATTGATTAAGCAAGAACTGAACATGGTTTAACATTCTTGAATTCAATTCATGTTAGGAATTCCTCTTGGTGTAAGATCTAATCTTATCTTTTCAGACCTTTGTTCGGTCACTATATTATACCCCTATTGCAGGATGGATATGGGATTAATTGATTTTGGGGCTTTGTTTCAGGATTCGGATTCTCCCCTGTACATCTGTCTGTAGTCTGTTATCATCGTATCAGCTGTGACCAACTTTTCCCGAAACCATTCGTATTTTTTTGTAGGAAAATGTGAGCGCATGAGCACAAAGTGGTGCTTTTGTACATATTGAAATAATTTATCGACATAGCACAGATAATGTTCATGTTTAATATGTAACATAGCGTTTTTAATTGAAGCATAAATGTGTGGAATTGTATTACACAAGTTGGTTATATTTTGATCTGGATTAATTCTTTTTGGTTTGCTTTTTCTTGTTGCATAAAAAAGTAGTTGTTGGCCTGCCTCCCAGTGTAGGACCTAACCAACATTGAAATGTAAAAATCTTTGAGTAGTTCACTAACATGGACGAAATTGAGTGCTTGTTTTGTATATCCTGTTATCTAGATTTTTTTAATCTAGATTACGATGTTAGATTTTAAGCACTTAATCATTTACATTTTTAAAGGTTTGCATTTCAGTATGTGTGTATTGTGTTTAAAAGAATTTATTGTATAAGAATAAATTTAGTTAGTTTCAATTGTTATTGGTTGTAACTTGTTTCAGCACTTGTTTAACCCATTTCGGTAGTTATATGTCCATGTATAAACCATCTTAACATGTTAGAACCACTTAACAAATGGCTACAGAAGTGGGTACAGTGAAATGTTTATTGAAAGAAATCGATCAGATTTTTACACTATGAAGAGACAAAAATAATAAATAAGAAAAACATTCTATTCAGAGATGATTGAGAAATGAAAACCCTTTTAAAGCCAAATAAAGCATTTTCTTCTAATCAGCCGACTAAATTTTAATATTTACAGATTACCAAGATGTTGTTTTCTAAAAGCACCCCAATAATACATTTAGTAAGCAATAGGGTTCTCATGAATTCATGAGAAATTTGGAACTGCGTCATCAACAGTTTATCTAATGGAATCCGTCTTAAGTCTGTGCCGGAGCTCATCGATATAGTTTCATTTCTGGAGTAGTTTACAGTTTATTCAAGAAACATGCATAATCTTATAGCGTGTAATTTACTACAGTTAGGATGTCAAGAGTCAAATAGATGTAAAAATACAAAAACTAAACAAAAACACAAGCATGATCAGCATATTCGAACCGAATAAAGCTTAAATATGAGGATATTTTGTTTCAGTGGTACAGAAATATTCTTTATTTACCCATTTTCAGTTCCAAAGGCACTGCCCAAGTAAGCTAATTTACAATAGCCTATAACACAAAGGGAATGCCTGAATTCTAACATTTATACATAAATGAACGGAAGAGCTCATCCCTCAGGATACTCTTAAGTTTTCAAATTGAAATCTTGTGCATGGAAACATGAAGTGAAGTTGTTTTTTAAAAAAAAGACAATATACTAATAATACACGTTGTTTTCAGTGAAGCCGAGCCCCATAGCCGAATGTCTGTCTGATAGCCTCAAAGTAGTATCTCTTCCAGCCCTCTTTAGTCTTTTCTTCCTCGCTCTCTGGCACACCGTGACACTCCAGCTTCAGCTCCGTCTCACTGCTACGGTCTAAGAACTTCAATGTGATGGTTGCGTAATGTTCTTTTGGGAGCGGAGGAAAAAAAAAGACAACCTGACATTTGCTGTTTTTCATACTTGGCGTCTCCAACATTTTGTTGCCGATTGTGAATATAAGCAGTTGTATCGACCATGGCGAGGCAGAATGTATTAGGGACAAGGGAAACATTGTTGTTACTTTCCCTGACTGCCGCTGACTCTCCAGTAAAGCTGGGTAGGTTTTCCCCTTTCTTATAAAAACTACTAGTACATATTGGTACACTCTGCTCTTTTTTAACATGACACACATAAAAACATGATACTCCATAAATATTAACTTCTCAGTTATAAAAGCCTCAATACACTTGGAATCTTGGCAAGTCACTTCTAATCAAATTGGGGTATACAGATCAAACATTTAAAAAAAGAATCATAAATATTACTATATATATATATATATATATTATTTTTTTTAAAAGACATATAATATATTTAAAAAGACGTGTTCCGTCAAAACGTTTCTTAAAACTAATCTCACTTTCTATGAGACACTTTGATTGAGTCACTCACCACTGGGCCAGGAGTTGTACCGCCACTTCATAACTATTTTCTTCTCAGGAACCTAACGGCGACATTAGAGAACATGGTACATCTAAATGTTTTGAAGCCGGACGGCCCACTGGCCGCAGGGGTTCCTCTTAAAACTCAAATGGTATTACCACGATAAAGTTGAAGGGAAAGACAAGATATTGTCAACGTTTGCAACGCTAGTAACTAGTCAATAAGCTAAGGATACAAAGTTCTTACCAGCTCCAGGAATTCGCCAAGCACATTCCCATCAAGAAGACTAAACCTGCCTCCTTTCTCTGCTTTCACAGTTGCCGGAGCATGCGTGAATGCCTGGGTCATCTATCCAAGCAAGAACAAAAAAAAAATAATAATTAAAAAGCAACTCACCAACTACTATGTCCCTTGCATATGCATTTAAACAGGGAAGAATAGGAGACGATTCAAACTATGTGAATAGTTGGAGCGGGGGTAGGGGGTGGGGGGTTGTATGAGATTAAAGGTTTTCACTTACATCTTGGTTCAGAAAGACTCTGTAGAGCTCTGCTGGTGAGGTGAGGAACTTCTCTCTCAGGTTGAATTTACAGGTAGGGATCTTCACTCCTGTATTAACTGCTGGTGTCACACAACCCGAGGAAGTCTGTGAGCAAAAGGAAATACGGGTTTGGACAGGAGAAGCAGTGTGAAATGGTGTTTCTCCTTAAGGCTTTAAAAAGTACTTTTACATTTAAAATCTGAAAAAAAAGAAAAAAAGAAGACATTGTGTTCTGAATTGTTTTTTTCAGTGAATCAACAACAGACTAACCATGTATTATATTAGTGACAGCATGACAAGTTAGGTCTGGTGAATGTTGTTAAAATCAAATGTGAATAGAAAAAGCACACCTGAGTTCTATCCACCTTGGCTTTAGACTGGGAGGACTGCTGCTTGACAGTGCCATTGGCTGTAGGTAGGATCATTCCCTGGGTAAACTCTGAAAGGAACACATTTGGTTCAAGAGTATTGGTCTAGTTTTACAAAACAAAAACGCTTAAGGACCCAAGTTGACAAAGCATAACTTGGAAGATTCTCTCACCTGTCTTTAGGAAACCTACGTAGGTTCCCAGGACAATACGGACTTTCTCCACCCCCTTGGTTCTCATTAAGGAGGTCAAAGGCGTCTCAGGCTCATCTTTGTTCAGCGATGCACTTATCTGGCCAAGGATCAAATAGACATAAGTGACACACAAGTAATAGATCAACACAAACGGTATAGTCTGGCCACAGCAGAGAACAATATGTGGCTAACTTTAACAGGGTTAAAAGATAAAAGCAATATTTTGGCTTTAATACTTTTATCATGGTAACAACTGGTGGATACAATCAAATAGTTTAACTCTATTTTAAGGAAAAAGGTTTGTGCTCATTCTTTCCTAATATTGGTAACACCAAGCCACACCATCCACATCAACACATGAAGACTGTAATTCTAAAGATATTAGTGAATGTATTGAGTGTAAATGCATATGACGGAAATTAATTCCAATCTTACATCTAGATCCTCCATGTCATTCTCATCTGACAGGTTTGGAACTTCAACACTTCCTTTGACTTGAACTCCAGTTTTTGATTCACCTGTCAAAAAAGTCAACCCACACAAACATTGAAGAAAAACAATAAGACAGTTAACAAATGGCATTATGTACCTTGCATTTTTAAATCAAATGGATTATACTTTAATAGGTCTGGTTATGATAGCATTAAGCTTAGCATCAGACTTATATTGACACACCTGTCCAAGTAGCTTTCAAGTTCCATTCATAAAAAAATATGAGTTTCCCTTTGCGGTTGTTGATGGAAGCCTCTCCTTCAACCTTTTCAACTTCCGTGATTTCACAGCTACCCTCTTCACTCTCAACTTTAATTCCGAGGAGCAGAGATTTCAATTTGTCAGATGACCAGGATGTAGCATCTCGTTCGGTCCTGCAAGATACAACGGAAAGACTGCATATGGATACAGTACCACGAAATAATAGTGCAGCAAACCTATTGAAATACGTAATTTACATCAATACAAAAATAATGTACACAAGCCCCAAAATAGTCTGTAGAATAACAGTTTATTAATTATGATATACGTGAATATTATTTCCCATCAAGCTACAGCCTCTGGTTAGCAAGTCATCACTGACTTGACGTTGCGGTTGGTTGCATTTCTTGATGCTTCTTCTCCAGTGCCCGTGTCGTAGACCTGTCCTAAAATGAATAGCTAGCTAACGCTTTAGCTACATCAAACATTATGATTTAGCCTAGTCTAATCATAGAGACCCATGAGTTTGAGATGGTCGAACAATCTAACAGTTAACAACTGACTATTTGATCAACGCTAGTTTTAAAATAATAATATTATTTTCTAAATGAAACAATCATTCGCTAATGCTATTGTTGAGTAGTTACAGTTAGCCAACAAGCTATACCCCAAGACTCGAGACCTGTCAAATATGAATTTAACTGCCATTTTAGCAAACAGGCTTTCACCAGATTTTTTAGATATATGTATATAAGCAATAAATAGCTGCTAACGTTAGTTTGTACAGCTAACGTAAAACATTTCACACAACAAAGGTAAGGTTGGCTAGATACAAGATAGCCTAGCGTTACGCTAGTTAAGTAACGTTATCAAGCATAATTTTGGTGTGATAATCTCACCAGTGCCAGTTGTTGACATTAGTCGCATCTGCCCTTTCTTCTACAATCCAGCGAGGGTCCCCTTCTCCCCACTTCGCCATAATTATCCAAAGCTACCAGTGTGATTGAGTAAGAGCGAATGGGATAGAATGGTACACTTGACCGGCAAGTCACCGATTTCAGACTGGTGCACGTTTCTAGAACAGTCCGATAGAGCTAGCTTGCGCTACCAGTACGCATTTTTTCCTTTCCGTAGAATTTGCTGGAAACGGAACAATGTGCAACGTGCCCATGAGTTCCCCCTTAACATCGTTTCCAAAACGTAGTTCCTATAGGAGAGTATCATTCTCACCGTGTTCTATCTCTATGATAAATTTTTGTGAAAATTGGTTGCATACGAATGTTAATTATGTCCAGGTGTGTTTAAAAAACATAACTTCAAATGCCACGTATCAGCTATGTATTGCTACAAATTATTGAAGCTCTATGGTGTCTTCCAGATGCAACCTCAAGTGAGAACATGCATTACGTATGGAATTGTGTTCAAAAGTACTGACTTGCTATTGCGGCCAATATATTACATTCGTGCATTTGTGAGTGTATTTTCAAGCAAATAAAACCACAATTTGTCAGGAGTTATAGATTGTTCAAACATATTATGTTCCAATCAATATTATAGTATAGCCTTTTTAAAAGTGAATAATTAGGAAATTTAACTGCCTATGCAAATATATTTTTTTACCCAACCACCAAAATCAGGGCTATATTGATATTTTTGATTTTTAGACGAGTATGTGCACTTTGTCTGTGCAGCGGGTTCAGTCCGAAGAATGCTGCGCTTCCAGACTGTCCCATTTCACGTCCTGTCAGATCTTAACAAATGAAACACCAAAACGAATGCGAGATTTGTGAATCCGAGCCATTTAGCTATTGTAGATTTAAACATGTTGGCAAAAAAGCACATAAATTGGAGCAAAAAAAAACTACGTTCTCAGAAATAAACATACATCCTTACTCAAACTTTGGCAATCGAAACGGAATTTCTATTTGATCTTTACGTTATGCATGCCTTTTGTTTTTGTTTGGGTCATTAATCAGGCAAAATATAAGCGATAACGCCCCTTTCGATGCGACCCCCACCCCACCCGTCTGCCACCGTGCTCCCCTCTCCCCCTGCTTGTGACCAAACGTACCAAAGGCAAAGCAGCGAAATCGACGAGGTAGTTTTGAAGCCGTGGCATGAATGATCTCATCTCAACCTGATCTCCGCTTCACAGAGACGATCCTATGACCGAGACGGGAATAAAGTAAAACTGTACAAGGTAACAGCGCCAAGAAAACTATGCAACCATCTACGATTTTTAAATAATAAACAACAACGTTTTTTATTTATATAAAATAAGATAGATTTGCGAGTCTGAAAACTCTGAGAAAAGACCGACTATGGGTGGGTGGGTTGGTGATGCTAATTAGCATCGTTAGCTAACTTAGCAAATTAGCCGGGTAGAAAGAAATTGTATTTATCGTTAGCATGTGAAACACTTGCCTAATCGTGTATCTGGATCTCCATAGTTAAATGCTAGTGCGTTTGTACGTGTACTTTCTGTAGCAGACAACGCGTGAGCTAGCATTGGGTAATTGTGAGTGCTGTTGCAAGCTAACGCTAGCCAACATAGCCAGACATCCTGCTCAAAATGGCCTCATCTGTTCCATTGTCGCCAAGCGAGCTTCCCTCGCTCTGAGCTGATGCTCACAAGACAAAGCTGCATGCGGCACATAATGGAAAGGGACAAACATTAATTTTCTTATTGGCAACTACTTTTGATCGTTGTCTCATAATAGAAAATACAATTTATACATAGAATAATTCTGCTCAATTTAAATTTTCTGGAGTTATTTGCCATTTCATTCACATAACAGGGGTAGCGTGAAAAGAAAAAAATCTGGCTAGCTATCAACGTCAGAGCAGTGGGGGAGGGGGATGTTTGGAACCATAGCAAAGACGATGAGAAGAATTCTGTGTCGAAACCACGGAGGACCATACATATAGCTTATTCTCACAAATCACGTATCTCGGGTAATCTTTAGTTTACAATTTTTATTTACAGTACTGCAGCAACGTCAAATTGGATTGTGAATTGTAGATTAGCGTTCTCTTTACAAGATCGTATCGATCCCTAAGTTAACGTTTTTACCTAAATACTGTTTTGTTTTTGCAGTAGTTTAACTCCCAGTCCCACCATTTTAGCCCTCTGGAATTTTTATTTTGAATTGTGTCTCTATCATTGGCTTATCGTAATTTTACTATTGGAAGAGAAATTGCTCATGTCACTGTTTCACTCACTTTATCTCTTGTGACAGGATACCTGGCAGTCTTGTATCAAACTTCTTGTCCCAAGTTTAGTAAAGCATGCAAACTATTCTAGTCAGGGATGGTTTTGTTCTCCTGCTCACTTTTAAAACAAATGTCTTTTTCCCCAGTTTGTGTTTTTATTGAAAATAGGTATCACAACCGATTACAGTTATAGCAGCTAACATCACCATCTGTTTCAGTGAGGACTTCTGCACTTTCTACTTAACAGTTGTTCCAGTTGTACGATGACGATGGGTGATTTGACAGTTTAAACACGTTACCCCTTTAGTAAATTAAGCGGTTTTACATTGAAGAACATACCCCGCTTACTTCTGCTTAGAATAGTGTCCGCTGTGATCTAGGTCTAGTTCTTACCTCTGCTTTGGACCCAGCTGCCTTATCATATCTGTCAACTTTGCCTCAGGGCTGCAGACCCTCTTACCATGATATTTTTGACCAGTTACCGCTTTGCTGTCTATTTGTCCTCACTCAGTAGCAATTCAAATAATTACCACATTATCTTCTACATGCACGGCACACCTAAATCCCTGGTTGTCTAGTAACTCACCTATGTGTAATAATTTTGCAATAGTGTTGTTTGTCTTCTTGACCTTGAAATTGTGCTTTTATTTTTCCTCCAATGTGTTAAAAATATGTTCTGGTTTTGACTACATAATGGCCCGGCTTTGATTTCACAATTCCCCCAGTTTGACTTGATGTGTGATGTGCTGGCTGGTTGGCTCTTATAGGAGATCTTTGTAACCCAAACGCCCCTCCTCGCAGGCTTCAATGAGGATAACTAAGCTGGACAATACCTTTACTTGTTTAAGTGTGATGAAGGAAAGAGAGGTTTCAGGGCTCAGTCTCCTGTTCAATCCTTTTCCTTTTTCATTCACACTTCGTTACGTCTCCAAATAGGCTCACTCAGTGAGAGGGAAGTCTAACTTAGGATTTCAGGGAGGACACCAGCCATGGACGATTCCATTGTTTGTTCAGTTGTTTCAAGACAACTTCAGGTTTTCATCTGGAGAGAATAAGGAAGTTGGCCTAACTCCTTTTTTCTTTTTCTCCCTTTAACGATTATCTTGCTGTTCTAGTTCTTGAAGCGTGGTGCGTGTGGGTGTGCGTGTGTGTGTATGCATGTGTGTATACATTAAAAACTGTATCACATTTACATTTTCTTATGTGGCATATGTTTTTCTTGTGTTGTACGCGTTGCCAGGTGGACACCTTTTTTTTGTCCGAACAATATCTTGACAAAAAGGTGACAGTGGAACATAAGTGGATCTCTGTAATTGTGAACTTTAAGTGCTGCTTGTTTTTAGTCCTGTTCTTCTTTGTAATATGCGTCCCCAAAAAAAAAAAAAGGGCCTGGGATGTTTTACCGTTGATACCTCGATTGCAGTTAGTTGGTAGCATGCTATTTTCAGTGGTACAGTGGGGTCTGTTAAAAGTGTGGTTGTTCCGCCCAGCAGGAGTGTTGCTTCAGACTGTCCTAAAATGGGCAGAAATGATGCAGAACAAAAGCTGCTTGTTGCTTGTACAAAAGTACTGACGGGCTGCAGCCGGGACCAAGCTGCTATGCTAATGCCTGTGCCTCTCAACAGGAAAGGTATAGCAAACTTTAAGAGGAAAAAAAACAAACAAAAAAAAAAAGCAATTTATATTATAGTCTACTTTTAGTATTCGTTCTTTTTTTTTATCCCTCATTAGCTGTTATTTACCCTATTTGTAGTCAACAATAGTTTGACCCATAATTACACATTAGAATATGTTTTACATCCACTCCCCCTCCCCACACACAAACACACATATTACCTTTTGGCAATACATACACAATAGGTTTCTTTGTGTGTCTGTGTCAGTGTGATACATTTTCAGATAAATAACAGTGTGTTGTATCTTTTTTTAAATTATTTTACCCCCCCCTTTTCCGCGCAGAGAGCCAACATGTTCCCGAAGGGCACAAAACGCAAGTTTACAGATTCCGGGGACGAGGCTGTGGCGGCGGGCAGCGAGGAGCACCAGACGGCGTCGGTGGCCGTGAGGATGCTGTCGTCTTACAGCCTCCAGCGGCAGTCCTTACTGGACATGTCCCTCATCAAGCTGCAGCTCTGCCACATGTTGGTGGAGCCCAACCTGTGCCGCTCGGTGCTCATCGCCAACACCGTGCGCCAGATCCAGGAGGAGATGACTCAGGACGGCACCTGGCAGATCATGACCCAGGCCCTCGCCGCGGCCCAGTGCCCCGCTGACCGTCTGGTGGCCACGGAGGTGCTCTGTCGGCAGGGGGAGCAGAGTCCCAGGCCCCTGGGGCTGGAGGGACACGGCGAGGAGGTGGTCGTGGATGGGGACGGCGACGAGGAAACGGAGGTCAGTATGTCCGCCATTTCCTCCTCCGCCTCACCGCAAACCTCCGCCTCTTACCTGCCGGGGACGTTCAGCATGGATCCCAGCTGGCAGGAAGAGGGCGAGGAGGATGAAGAAGAAGAGGAGGAGGAGGAGGAGGAGGAGGATGAAGACGAGGAGGAAGAGGACAGCGAGGAGTGCCCGTCTGAGGAGGAAGAGGAGGAGGTCGGTAGCGTGCGGCTGTCGGGGGACTCCAGGACTCCTGAGCAGGTTTTTGGGACGTTTGAAATAAAAAACCCTGCGCCTAGTCCCGATCCACCTCTCGAGGAACTGTTTTCGGACGTGGACGCGTCCTACTATGACCTGGACACGGTGCTAACGGGCATGCAGAGCGCCCCTAAAATAGGGCCCTACGACCTGCTGGAGAGCCTGTCGTCTCACGGGCCCTCCCCGCTCAGCTCCAGCGCCAGCTGTCGATCGGACCTCAATGAACTCGACCACATCATGGAGATCATAGTGGGCTCCTGAAGAACGTTCTAGAACCATTCCGAAACATTCTAGAATCGCCCCGAACCCCCCCCCTGGGAAAAGACTCTCTGTCTGACTGGCGCGGCACATTTTTTTTGGGGTGTGCATGTATGTGGAGTTGTTACACATGGGAGGTCAATCAGAATCTGTACCATGAGCAGACGAAGATTATTATGTATACCTTGATAATTTTATTATTTCTCCTTGCATATGTCTTCTGCTTCCTTCTGTCATACATTCTATCCTGTCCCTTTTTATTTGAATTTTTTGTTTTTTGTTTGTTACACAAACCTAGTAACGATACCATTGGTGACACTACAAACGAGACCAGAACAAATTGTAAATCAAAATCTATAAGCAATGCACATTTTCATAAAAGAGTTGAGTCGAGAAGAAATAAATATATGTATATGTACGTATGTGTATATAGAAATATATTTTTTGCATTATATAGCTTGGGGATTTTACCAGTATGATTTGCTATAATTTTTCCCCAGGAGTTTTTAATATTTTTTAATGTAGCTGGGTGCTTACCCATGTCTTCCCATGGCTGGAAATCATGTTTACTGTAATGGTGTCTTTCTCAAGCCTTTTTAAGTTGGCACTGTTATTTCATTTTCAGTCCCTTTTATCTGTCTAGATCTCGTTGAACCATTGACTATTACTGAAGCATCCGGAGTGCCCCTGCTAGATATCTGCATTAAGAAGCCATCTTTTATTCACATCAGTATCACCACAAACCAATTGTTATATCTTGACCCATTTTTAATTTATTACATTTTAATTTATTTAATTTATTATAGACAGGTACAAACAAAACATTTTTTTTTTTTTTTTTTGAAACCGACGTCCCCATCAAAAGTATTACTATATTTCTGAAAATTACGTCGTCACCTCCCCTTTTCTCTCTTTTTCTTTCTATATGCAGTGTTTCTCCTTTGGCTTCTGTTCTCAATGGGGTAAACTATTCACTATGCAGTTCTTTCATCCAGTAATGATTGTACACAATTCGGATGCTCTCAATTTCTCTTCAAATGAACAGTTGCCTTTCTCTTGATGACAATGTGGAAATTAAATGCATTTTTATAGCGGTTCATTATAATGTTGAAGAGATTTACTCAGGCAAACATGGTTGGTGAACGCAGACAGTGTTACAATGATTAGCCTACAACAACACTCTTCTCGTGAACGATGTCACTCTGGTTTGAACAGAACAGGAGCTCAAACTTCAAAGACATATTACAGTTGTAAAATGTATGCATTTTTTATATATATGATTACAAAAAAAACATTGTAGCATCTTTGTAAATATTTTTTATAATAAAAGGTGCAATCATTGAATTAATTTCTGTTGCTTTGTTGTTTTTCAAAGATGTCATTCTATATGCACAAAATCTTTAAAACATGTGAAAAACATATTTTTTTTTACAATTGTAGACTTTTCGGCTGTAAAATGAGACTTTGGTCCGAGTCGCTGTCACGCAATGCGATAGCCTGTTAGTGATTAATCACCGAGACACGTGAGAAGAAATGCATTGCATTAAAGGTTAACAAAGATGTGTAAATCAATCCAATCGAAACAGGGTATGGTTCGATTGACCATTTTACAGAAATCACCAAGACAATTGATGCATTGATGCACACAAACTGGCCTGCGTGTTTCAATTTATCTGGTAAAATCAGTAAATGTCCCTCGAAATCTGATTTTTTGTAATCACTGAATACACTTAAAGTCTTTCCGAAACAAATTTTAAAACATGTTCTGAAAATGTTTTAGGGAGATCTTGGAGAATGCTTTCAAGGTTGCATAAAATTATAATTTGACATCTGGTGCATATATGCATTCGGTCATGTTCAAGTAGAATTGGGATATTTCCGTTTAGAATGCAACAGATCAATTTCAACAGGCCCCCCTATTCATAAAAAATGGGACCTTCCGCATTCCAAATTAATATTTGTATTAACCAGAAGTTGGGGCTTTGATAGTTTTATAAGTGTGTAATGACTTGAAACATGAAAAGACAACTGTCTTTCGCTGCAATATCTACGGTTATCTCTAAAAAACGTTGAAAATCTTGCACATTCGAAGCCGCGTGAGTAGTGGGAGGAGTCGTATCTTCTTGGCTTGTTGACCAATTGCTTTCGTAGTAAACCATCTGTCCCCGCCTCCCACCTCCGTCAAATGAGCCTCAGCAATCGTGTACTACATCAGTGATAGTCGTCATAGCACGTACGCGATAGCGCGTTACTTTCAGATCTTTACATTTCAGATAAAATACACCACGTACAAACGCACGTTTATCAAGAGCATGGTGAAAGTGTAAGGTTAGAATGTGTATGAGCCTGCTTGTCTCATTTTGCAGTTTGTCAAACCTTTTCGAGTTCTAACTGACTGCATGGAAATATCGTCATACAGAGCTTCATGATACAGGTTTGTAAATATTTAACTGAATTCAACTGTAGTGATCCGTTTTTATAAAAAGT